>RJWH01010327.1:0-17295 GCA_004363575.1 Solenodon paradoxus
TTCATAATTCCATGCAATAATAAGTGAAGGGTACCTGTAAAGGAGCTTGGACTTCAATAAAATAAGCTGTGTTGATTATTTTTCATAGTGATCACTCAGGACATTTAAACATTTGTTTTAGATAATCATCTTTTATTTTCAGTTCTGATCCCCTTTGTATACAATGTTGCAGAATGATTAGGAGTTCATAAAAACCTCCTCCTCTGAACTGCCTTAATTTCATTCAATTATATAGGCAACCTTCCAAGTATAAAGATCTGAGATAGATGCTACAGGGATACAAATTTATTTAAATGTGCATCCACACAACATGTTTGCAAACTAGTTGGAGTGTGGTGGGGCATAGTGGAAAATTCATAGTTCATTCTGGTATAAGGCATCACATGGTCAATTCTCATCTATTTTAGCTATACAGGTCTGATAACTCCTAATCTCTCCAAGCATTTGTTCACCAACAGTATAGTCTTTCACTGTGAAGTGGGAATTTATTTGAAATTTTCCCAAGAGGAAGTTCTGTCAAACCAATTAAATTGTGATCAGTCAATAAACAATTTAGTGTCCCTAGATTTTTCTGTTTATTGTTCTTACTTGGAAATGTACAAATACTTAATAGAACTGTTCCATTCACTTATACTAGAATATTATATTTCTTATTTGAACAGAGAAGACAAATGTTATTCCTCAAAAATGAGCACTATTGCAGGAATAGAGGTAACATGACTTCAGGGACAAAGTGTCATTACAAATGAGTATACTGGACTACATGTGAGAACAAGACCTGGTTGAAATAGGACAAAAACAGAACAGTCAAGGGCTTTAAAACAACAAAAAATTTACAATAACAAAATGAAAGTAAACTGAAAGAATACTTGGGATAATTCTAACCCGTGGTTCATGGTTTGCAAATGCTTGATGTGTGAAATAAACATTTAAAGAGATGGGAATGTATTATCCCATGCACATGTCTAAGGGTTAGCATGGTGGGTATCAAATGACCCACAGGGTGTCCTTTGAAGAGCCAGGAGCATCAGAAGCAAGGTCATCATTTAGTCTAAGACAGGGCTTCACAAAGTCTGATAACTAGACTTCAAGTGCAAATCTGGAAGTTCAGCAAAGTTCAGAGGGAGATAGTATGGATTCATGCAAATAACTCAAATGTATGCTATTAAGAAAGTTGAAAACTTTAAGTGTGGCTTTAGTTTCTAGTGATGGTGCATTTCTGAATTAAAAAGGAAGATTGATTCTGATACTGTATCTTACTGGATAGAATAATCAGAAGTGTGTACAATGATAATAATTACACTATGATCTAAGTTCAATCAAACTTTAAAGAAATATTAATGTATCTGATTTCAGAAAATGAAACATAAAGGTAAAATGCTTTGTCTTATTGTGCCCCATATACATTATAAATAGATATAGTTTATAATACACTCCTAATTTCCTTAGTAGAAGCTTGCACCCTAAAGACATAAAATGAAATAATATTGATTTCACCTGTAGTATATTATGAATTTATATTTTCCCTAGGTAAATTTTTGACCCAGAAAATTTCTGAGGGAAATGTTTAAAGGTAACAATTTTGAAAAAAATTAGCAAGCTAATTTTGACAATGTTTTGATAGACATAAGGGGGATATTTATGGTAAGTCTCAAAGAGAAACCAACGGTTTTAGAGAATTATACATAGATATTTCAAAATTTTCAACATATATTCTGCATATTAGTGAAACAAGGGACTAGAGAAACCTCAGTTTTGCTGAGGTGCTCTGTAAACCACGAAGTCCTGAGGTCTCTGCTCTTTAGATAATCTTCTGGCAGTAAAAC
Organism: Solenodon paradoxus; assembly: GCA_004363575.1. Lineage (NCBI taxonomy): Eukaryota > Metazoa > Chordata > Mammalia > Eulipotyphla > Solenodontidae > Solenodon > Solenodon paradoxus. The sequence goes on from RJWH01010327.1 coordinate 1,827, forward strand.
AGAAACCTTTGACCCGCCCAGTAAGACCTTGGCTGGAGGGGTTTCTTCTGAGATCTAGGAAGAAGTTAAATGTCAAACAAGAAAGCTTAAGACATTTAGGGAGTGACCTCAACTTCAGGGTGTGACCTCCACTTTAGGATGTGATCTCTATGCATATACGCTGAGACACCCGGAAAACAGCTGAACTATAAATACCTTGTATTATTTGGGTTCAGGGCTGAATGATTTGGGACTGTTTTGCCACATATGGCTAATAAAGGCTCCTCTCAAATTCTCTTTAACTCACTGATGACTCACTGATCTCACTGTCTACTTTTCAACAATATTAGAATCTTGAACAACCTTCTAGAAATAATTCAGAACAACTCTTTGCTTCTGGAGTCCAGGAGTACAAATGAAAGGTCTATTCCAAAAGCATGATGGTGAACTTTTGTTTCAAATCATAATAATCAAAAATATAGATTCAACCCCTTATGTTATTTTTTGATTTCCTTTAGAAATAGGTGGCATAAATAAATATTTATTTCAAAATAATTTTAAAATGTCATCGTTTTTAAGATTCAAAAATAGGAAAATGTCTCAAACAATAGAGAGAACCCACTGACCAGAGCTCCATCTGGACTGTCCAGCAACTGTCTCCCACCCATATCAGGCTGGCGTGCAAACTTCTGGAGCTTAGAGAAACTCATGACACACCAAGAGACCCTATATCTCCCTCTGTTTATTGTCCTTATCATACTCTTGGCCTTACTTTTCCTAATTGCCTTGGTCAGCCAGTTCCACAGACCCCTTTCATGGAATTGCTTCCTGTCAGCTTACATAGACCATTGTCAAGGCCAGCCTTTCTCAAATTCCACCCTGGAATATTGTTCTGACGTTTTTACATTTCTTAAATCATGAACCTAGCATACATTCTATTCATGATGTTAATTCACCCATTGTGGGCAGCTCCAACAGTGGAACGACATACACCCAACCGTTTCTTGCAATTTGGCCAGGCCATAATGACTTTTAGTTTATCCAGCTGTTGGCTATGTGGAGGGCCAGGGACAGACTATTTCTGGGTTCACCACCCCACTCTGCCGCAAGTGGATTCTGAGTAACCTCTCCAAGGTCCATCATTGGACAGGATATTGGAACCCAGAGACAAGTCATGATTAGCCATTGGTAGAATCCCCCCAGAATATATTGTCTAAAACAGACCACTGCAAAGCTGGTAGTCTCCCTTGGCCATAGTCATTGCAATTGAACATATGCCAGGAAGGCAATTCCCTTCAGCTGTGCACTTGCAAAAGGGAAATGGGACAAATCAGGCATCCTAATTAGTGGCATCTGAATTCCATACAAAATGGATCCTGAAAACAAGAAAACTTTTTGTAGTGAGATAGTCAGAAGAACATCATTTATGTCACAAATGCTCAAATGTTTTCTTTGAGATGGTATTGCCTTGTAAATGGTGCAGTGAGACCAAGCCTCAGTCCTTGTGGATATTACCAGTCGGTTTGGAATGACTCTAATGACAAGGATAGACCTGGGTTCACCTGGAATTGGAGCCTAACCTGCCAACATTAGAGGGGTTGTACTTGGTACCATGGCTCTAATTTATGGAACTGTTCTTATGGCACCTATGGGGGTTCACCAATCCTGGGACCACACTGGGGAGAACTAGACTATTAGTATTATCCAAGTCTAAGACTCCATGACTGAGAACAGATCTTCAAAATTACTGCTTGTGCACTGAAAGGTCACTATTGGATCTGTGGTTAAATAGTATATACTTGCCTACCCCAAGGTTGGACAGGCACTTGCTACATTGTCATAAGTATGCCTAAGTTCTTACTCTTAGGAGATTCTATAGGGGAACATTGGGAATTAGAGTTTATGATGAGTTAGGCACACCATAGAGAAGTTAAGACACTAGTCTTCCTTCAACTGGTGATGCCAATGGATGAGGCAATGAATAGCCTCCTAAAAGAATAATTCAGGTCTATAGTCCAGCCACTTGGACACAAGACAGCAGCTGGGGCTACCAAACCACCAATTATACCCTGAATTGATTAATAAGATAAGAAGCAGTAGTAGAGATAATTACCAAACAGACACTGCACTAGATTTATTGGTGGACAAGTCTACCTAGATGGCAGCCACAATCCTCCAAAAATGACTAGCCTTAGATTACTTATTAGAAGAAGAGGGAGGAATTTGTGCTAAGTTTAATTTAACAAACTTCTGTTTGTAAATAAATGACAACAGGAAAAATAGATAAAGATATTGCCAGAGGCATGTGAAAAATAGCTGATGTCCCTGTCCAGAAATGGGAGTCCCTCTTCAACTTAAATGATTCTCTTGGGTCATAGGTTTCAGAACTCTGTTAGGGATCATGGGACTCATTTTGGGTGCCTGACTATGACTCCCTTGTCTTCTGCCTGTCATAATAGGCCTGATTCAATCAACCATAAACATGATTGCTGTTGTCACAACATAGCAAATCCTGCTAGCACAAGAATATAACCCTGTACTTTCTTACAATAAGCAGGACTAACAATTATATCTTCTACCTATATTCAGATGGTCCAAGGCACCTCAACCCCACTACAACCCTGTACTGCAGGAAGTAGTAAGATCAATTGAAGGCCCCTTTTCACATCTTTGGATCCAACAAAGCTGAATATTGATCAGTTTGAGGAACAAGAAGGGGGATTGTGATGGAAAAAGCCGCATCCACAGCTTCCAGCTACCATGAAGTCAGCTATAAAACTCGCCAAGCTGAAGGGTGCCCTGCAGTATGGGCTTACCAGAATGCTGTGAGACAGCTAATAAGTTACCAACAGATAAAGGACTTTTATTATTTGCAAATGGAATCTTGTGTGTATATTACAAATATGTGTCTGGCAAATTGAATCATGTGTGTATTGCCCATGTGAAGAATTTACATGTTCTAATTTACAACTACCCTCTCCTGCACTCCTACTAACCCTATATAAGTGTATTCCAAATTGCCATCTATGCTCAGCTCTTTAAGGAAGAATCCCAGCTGAGAACATGCACATAATAAAGCAGCCTAAAATACTTCCGAAAGAGTTCTCCTTTGGTTCTCACTGCCAGGAGAACTATAACATATTTAGAAATATTATATTTCTTTACCATAATTGCTGTTTTGTCTTTGTCATTGCTGCATTTATGAGCATGATAATAGCATAAGATAATTAATTCAACTTTATATTAGCCTGAGATTAGATAAATTAACAACAGAGAATACAGATTCATAGAATTTCTTCTTTTTTACAGTCAGTATACAGAACCCTGGGTTAGGAAAACCAAGTAGCAATGTGAAAAATAATTTCAATACGCCAGATTAGATATAAATCTGATTTATATATATTACATTGCAAAAATTTTAATATATATAGGGGTGTGTGTTATTATGAGAAGTGAAGACTAGAAACAATTAACCCAGTGTATTATTTTGAAAATAAAATTCTGTATTATAAGGATAATATAATATGGGGCCCCCTGTTAGTATGCATCTCTTATTCAAGATAGCTGGTCATGTCCCGATGGCCTTTTCTGTAAGTACAGAAGATTCCACATGTGTGGTTTGTAGAGAAAAAGCATGGTAAGGAAGAAAGTGAATGGGGAGAGAAGTCAGAAGGCCCGCTTCTCGTCTTGAACTCTAGGAACATATGTCTAATCATGTAGAAGGAACTCAATCTGTATCAGCTGCTGGATGTGTCACAAGGGCTGTGACAATGACCTCACATGAAGAGTGCACATAAAGAAGCCTCGGGCCAAGGTTGCAGAGTCCTTATGTCCTAGAGGCCGTGACTATGAACTGGGTTGGTTAACTTGACACAGATGATCTTTATTTCATGACTATTTAAGACAATTTTTGATGGTAATGAAGGCTATTGTACCATTTTTCTTGACTCAAGCAATCCTTATAGACCAACTTTGTGTTTCCATTTTATAAAAACAAGGCATGACAGATATCTTTCTCCTCTAAACTGTATTCTGGAAAAACAAGCTTGATGAGCATGCTGCTGGCCCCCAGCTCAGTGGTGGAGGGGCAAAGAAAAAAGGGGTGGGGGACTATGAAGAGCAGAAGACTGTAGGTAAGTAGTATTAGTAGTATTGACTTTCTAATTTAGCCCATTATAGTTACAAGGAAAGGCTGGTTTAGTATGCAGTTTCCCAATTCTGTCATTTCAAAGAAGACAGAAATCTATATTTCTATGAAACTATCCAATATCTAGACACTGATCATTTGAAATAAACAAGAATTGCCTACTTCCAACAAAGGCACATGATTACGGACCAGCCCAGGGCTGTCCTCCTGATAATTATTGTTTCACACAAGTTTCTCTCTAATACCCCAGGACCCTCTCCTAACTCTCCCTTCTTGAAGCTACTTGAAATACAAAGAGAAAAAGGCATGAAATTACTACAGGGGTGCTGAGGTCACTTTCTCAGTGCTCCACAGATGTCCATTGGTGGTGGCCCCAAATGGGCATTAAACACTCTACACAGCCTTGGAGACTGGGCCCCTCTTTGGCCCAGGGCCCATTTGGTTGGGAAGAACAGGCACCGGTATTGGGTCCTCTCTTCACTCTCCAATCCAGTTACTTTGGGGTCTCCAGTCTAATGGCTGTAAGGAGGAGTCTTGATATTGCATCGTCATAGATTTGCCAAGTCTTGGCAGGGAGATTGGATCAGTGCTGATCTGGAGAACAAGCAGGTGGGCTATACTGACTACAGACAGGGGGTGTAACGATATCACTTAACTTCTAGCTTTGGCTCCACAACTTGTTAGTACCTCTCTTTCCTCACTGAGGGAAAACTAACTCAAAGGGTTGTTTTGGAGACCACAATATCATATGCTAAAATGATTAACACACCCTAAGTTCTGGTGAGGAGAACTATTCTAATTGCTTCAAAGAGAACTGAAACCCATGCAAATGTTCTCCACCAGCAAAGAGGACAGGGCTGCTTGTAATATCATCTATGTCATCTCAAGTCCTCCCTCACACTAAAGACTAAATTGCTGATCTTAAAAGTTTTCTATCATAGTTAGAAAATGTGTGCATGTGTATGTCTGTGCACACACACGCACATGTGCATGATGATGGGCCACATGTGTATGGTGAGGCAGCTGAAGGTTTCAGATCAGCTCTCGATATCACCTCTGTGCATGCATGATGGCAGCAATAACATTCCATTGGATCTACTTTGGAGAAGTTCTACCTCAGTGAAAAAATCCAAGAGCTCCATTAGCATGGAAGACACTTCCCTAGACCCATGACTGTCCTGACCTGTAAAGTAAGGACACCAGGGAAACATCAGGTTGTATGACTGACACACAAGTAAGACATGTACCCAGTACTTCGATGACAAGTAAAAATCCTTCAGGTAAATGGCACCAAAAATAGACTGGAAGGCCACCTCATAGGTGATCACTGATGGCCTTTGTAGATAAATGATATGCTTTTGCTCATATTTTGTATATGGAAAAACTAAGCAAACCAATGAACCAACTCACACAAAACAGACTTTTAGTGAATGAAAGATTATTAGTGGTTGTAGGAAATGAAGGAGAGAAAAGCAGGCAAATTGTGTAGCAGGGATCAATACAGTGAAGATGCAGAATGATGGTGGTGAATCTAATGTATTATATACAGAGGTTGATTTACCAGGGTAAACCTGCATAATTTTATGATGCATTGGTCTTTAAATAGAATTAAGAAAATGAAGTTGGCACACCCTTTTGACTCACCACTGTCTATATACATCCAGAGAAATGAAGTTCACAATCTGGGGTTAAGGTGATTAACCAAGATAATGACTAAATAAATGTTTCCTCCTCTATCATCCTTCCTTTCTTCCTGCTGCCTGCCTACTTCCATTCCTAGCTGCTTCCATACTCTTAAAAGTTGACAGTTACAAAAATAGTACTCTCAATGAGATGAAACCTCATAGATAACATCTCTTGGAGGGTATAAGTCAGGGGAATGTCCCTGTAACTGCCCTTGGGCATCCTAGTAAGTGTGTTAGAAAGAGGAATGGGCTGAGGCCTGCACAATTTTCCTGGTGAGAATAGTTACTGCCCAGGATGGTGCAGTGCCAGAACACATCCTGCTCTAGGTCAGCATCCAAATATTGTTGGAGAATTTGTATTGGATCTGACCCACGCCCTCCATGGTATTGAGGCTTTACACTGAATAGCTACATCAGTATTCTCATTATACAGGTCATGGTCATTGTGCAGAAAGAAGACATCCTAGGCTTCACCAGCTCCATGGACACATACAGGAAGATGGATAGCACCTGTGGGGAGACTGTGTCCTCTGCATCAGAAATTGCAGGTTCTCTGTCTTGGGACCCTCCCCAAAGGACAGCAAAGATTGTCGCAGAAAGCTGAGGTCATTGTCACAGCATGGCTTTCTCTGAGAAACTAAATAGCAATGATTTAACCAACACCTTGGAATTTTTAGGGGAACCTGGAAGAAAGTCAAGCTTTCTTCATCAGTTTGCCTGGTTCCCAGTGGACATTTATTTTTGGATGTTGGATGCTGAGCAAGGAAGAGAAGTTCAACATTGAGGTACACCTCCCCATTTTGACCCTCAAAGCTTTGCACCACCTAGGGCTTCTCCCACATTTGTAGTATTTAGTTCTAGTGTGGATTACTGTCACTAGATTAAGACCTAGTAACTTTAGAGTACTTTCTGGGGCCAGATGTGGCTCTGTGTCCTGGAATCAGCAGGAAACAAACAAAACCTCTAGCACTGATGACCTCATATTCCAGCAAACACATAAATACATCAAGTATGTGTGTGGGAGAAGATTCTTAAAGAATAAGGAAAAGGAAAGTGTGGTTATGACTGAGACTGGTTCTTTCAGAGACTTTTAAGCAGGAACTCAAGAAATGAGACTGTGAGGTTATCTGTGGAATATGAATGTTCCAGAACAGGCTGGGTATTGGGGGCAGGCATGTGTGTGTGTGTGAGAGAGAGAGAGAGAGAGAAAGAGAGAGAAAGAGAGACAGAGAACTAGGCAGGAGGCCAGGAGGAGTCAGGCTGCAGGTCACCAAGGACCTTGTTGCTGCTATAGGGACATTAGGTTCCACTTTAAGGGGATACGACATCACCAGAGTGTTCTGTGCAGAGCAGGGGTGTGATCATACTCAAGCTAGAAATTATGACCTTGATGAAGGAATGAATGAATTAATGGTTGAAAAAGGCTGAACAGTAAAATCCCTCAGAAACACTACAGCATCTCATCTGGAATCAAAATACATGGAGCTTTATCAAAACAAACTACAGGGTGTGCCCTGGTAGTCTAGCAGTCTCATACACCTCAGAGCAGTCCCATATGCATCCCAAGGTCCAGGGTTCAAGTCTCAGGGCATGTATGAACAAGAAATGTGAACAACTAAATAAAAAAAATACATTTCTTACTCTTCTTCTCTTTTCCTTCCTTTCTGTTTGCCTACTCATCTTCATTCCTGCCTGTAACTTTTCCTTAAAAAAACAAAAACAAAAACAAAAAAACTACAATGGCCTTAATCTCTTTAAAGTCTGACATTTATTTTAGAGCCTGAGATTTTTTTTAAATCCATTTATTTATCTCTTGCTACCTCATACTGTAAATTTTTTCATGTTTGGAGCTATTTTCTCTACAGGTACAGTGCTATTCTTGCTTTCATTTTATCCAAATTTATGAAATGCTACAACACTAACTTCTCATTTTTTTTCTCCATTCTTGGGGCTTCAGTTCTCTGTGTTACTCTAACACTATCACTGCTGTGCTCTTTCTCAGGAAACGGGACAGGCACTACCATCTTCTGAAATAGAAAAACTGATTAATGTTTTCCTCCACTTCTCTCTGGGGTCAGGGTCCTTCCACAAGGCAGAGAAGTTCAGACATAACCCAAAACATGAATCATTTCAAGCCAACAAGAAAGCAGTAAACTTTTCCCATCTCAACCCAGTTAGTTCTTCTGGGAAGCCAGCAATTATTTTTCCTGTTTACCAAACTTATAAGGATTTTGACGACAGGTCTCCCTGAGTTACTAGTACAGGAAAGAAACTGTTCTGCCCAGAGCAGGATGATCATCATGAGGAAAATATGGACACCCCAAAACCCAGAGGTAGGTCATTGCCCTTGGCATCTGAAACATCAAACGAATGTTGTTCTTTGAAGTTCCCATTCCTAATTCCATGATCTAAAAGGAGACAAAGTTACAGTGAGGCAGAATCTCCACCTCCAATCTGCTCACCTCCATTCCTCCTGCAACTTCCATTAAAAGTATGACAAAAGTGAGGTTCTACTCAGATCAAAGCGAACTGAACAAATAGAAAATAAAATATTACAAGATGCCCAGGGAGTGGAAATCTTCTGGAAATTCTAGTTATGTGTAAACTCCAGGGAAAATGTTCTCCATAGAGAAAGTGTCTCCTGTTGTTTGTATAAGAACAGATATATATTGGACACCAACTAATCACTAATCACTTGGTATTAGCAGGCTTCATCTGTCCCAGAATGTCCCTCTAAGACTTTACATACATTGTGTGAGGCTCTAATGTATTTTATTTTCTTAAAAAGCAAAATCAAAGTGGAAAGGTGATATCAACTATCATAAAAATAAATATAGCCATAAAAACTGAGTCTCAAAAGCAATAACTAAAACCCATGGAGCCTACATGCTGCTAGGGGTAGTCATGGGTACTTTTATTTTGAAGGTTCATTTGATCTTCATCTATAGTCTATGTGGTAGATCTAAATATTCTTTCTATTGCAAAGATGGGGAAAAGGAAACACATTTTTCTCAAAAAGATGAAATTTGTCAAGTTCGGTGAGGCTATTCCTTAGACTCAAGAAGATATTCTTCCTCCACTCTTTTGTGAACATCACAAATTCATCAGGGTAGTATGAGGGAATTCCCAACCCTGACTTGTTCAAATGAGATATCAGAATTGGAATCTGTGGACCTAGTGAGCTGCAGTGACTCACCCTTAGTTTGTTCAGTGAGAAATGGGGAGTTCTAGGACCCTCCTCTGAGTCCAGCTGTGATTTCACAGGGACTGAAGATGGATTTATTGGTGGGAATGAAGGGAAGAGATAAAAACAGTTGTCCAAGGACAATGACCTTCATAGATGACAAAACAAGCAGCTGCCTCAGTGTTCCTAATTCTGCAGCCTCACAGCAGATCTCATTCTGGAGGTCCTGGTCTGGGTAGGATGCTCCCAGGGGAGCAGCAAAGACACTTGTGGTGGTAGCCTCTTCCTGCTGAACTGGACACCTTCCCTATCCTCCCTTTTTTCCAGAATAGCAATATTAACTCCGAATCTAATCTATATGTACAAGTATATCTCCCCATTGCTCCTGTGAAGCCTGTTGATTGTTGAGGGGATGAGTCATCCTTAAGGACATATTGATTCTCCCCTATATGCAGAACTGAAAAACCACAGCTCAGTGCTCCCACTGAAAATGGTTTTATGGGCCCAGTGTTGAGTAAACCAGTTCTCCACTCTAATGGGACTGTATGGACATGGGCTCTCAGCTATTGAATCCCAGTGCATAGTTGACAGGCCAAGTTCAAGGAAGATGCCCAGAGGCCTGTTATCACAATATAAGAAAAGAAAGGCAGCTCTGGCCTGACAGCATTTTCAAACAGAGGTGCAATTTTCATTGCTCTAACCCGAGAGAGTATTGAAGATCCCCCCTCTCATTAGAAACTCCTGAGTCCAACAAACATGGGTTATAACCTCAGGTCTGACCTTTATTCTATCTGGGTGTCTTTCCTTTAAGAATTTCTGAAAGTTTAAATACAACTTCCTTTAACATTGAAGAGAATAGAAAATAATCTGATGCTTAGGGATTTTCTTTACTTTTTCTATACTTCAATGGCAGTTCTGATTATAAGTGTTTTCCATACATAGTACATTAATCATCAAAAAAATCTTAAATTTCATTTAGAGAATGGTTTGGTTGTTTCATCAGGATGTGTCTGGAACCCAGGTCCTTGAACATGACATGGTTTACATTCCATCTGCAGGTTAATACATGAGCCACTGGGACACAACGAATCACCTCTTCTTTCATCACATATCTCCTTTTCTTATACAAAAATGCCTGTGTTTGTATCTCAGAGGAGGTTATATTTTGGGTTTTCAAACTGAATCGATGGACTCCAAATTCTAATTCTCTGATCACAAATAAATAAGCTCTGCCTTTGTAATATACTCCTGGATTTTGTTAATGTCAGCCTCTTCTTATAGGGTCTCAGACTCTGGGCAGCTGCAGTCACCAATATCTTTGACCCAGGACATTTACCTCTGTTTAATTCCACCACAGCCCTTGTCATTTACTCTATAGTTATTGGACAAGGGCGATTTCCCTCTACCACAGTGGAGAAGATATGGCAGGAAGCAGGAAAAAGACAAGGGAGAAGGGAGGAGGAGGAACAGAGAGCAGAGGAGGTAGTAGTAGGTAAAATTCTAGGTCAGCCTCAGCAGGTGACCTGAGGGTACCATGTCAACGTGTCCATGGAACAGTGTGTGTCCATGCTGAGACCAGGGCTCCACACTCCATATTTTGGTGAACAGGAGGCTTGAATGTTCAGCCAGAGACCTGTACGGGGACACCGAAACCTCGCACAATCTTGAAATCTCAGGATCATCACTAAGATCCAGGTGACATCTGGTGTCCTGAAACTTCTCCCAGGGACCAAGTAACAGGGTGCCCCTGCTGCTCTGGCCCTTGTAACTCTCTTTTGGCTTAATGGTGATGGAGGTTGATCCCAGAAAACTGGCACGTCTTGAGACTATAATTCAAGATATGGCCCCATCGCCCAGCAAGGGTACCAGCAACTCCACACTTTCCATGCTCAGATGGAAGCAGAGCTGACAGCCCAGGGTACTCTGCATGGGCTGCATAGGATTCAAATGTATATATCTGGAGGGACCCCCTGAGACAGTCCCCAGGAGTTTTTGCACAGTGGAGGGCATAGGACACATCTCTAGCAGTAGGTAGCTCCCTGGCTCCAGTTTCCCAGCCTTGGTGTGAAAAGAGGAGGCTCTTATATTGAGAGAGGCAGGGTGTGGCACAGGTGCCATCATGCTGAACCCCCACCCCCAACACATCACCGGAGGCAGAAGAAACTCTACAGGCATTGGGTGCAGCAGCACACCTCAAAGTAGTCCAGACACACTGTTGGTGATGACTTCATGCTTTGGTAGAGAACATACTACATACATCATGCTGAAGGGGGACTCATATCATGCTGCAGACTGAGAACTCACTTCATGCTTCAGCTGCCTCAGACACCACATTAAGGACCGGAAACCCACATCATTTTGCGGCCCCGGCATGCACATCACACTGAGGGTCATTTACGCACACAATGTGGCCTGCCTAGGGCGAGAAGCACCTCTGATGTCCAGGTGTCTCACCGCCCACACTCCTGTGACTTGGTCTTTGGCTTGAGTTTTGTCAGAGGAGGCAGAAATTGTCTAGCAGCTGCAGGGTCCTGTCTTCCTTATGATGGCTGAGAAGTGTTGACAGCTGAGATGGAAACCAACTCTCAAGGCTCCTCAAGGATTCCTGCTTTTGTCTCTTGAAGCCCTGCAGTGGCTCCCTAGTGCCCAGCTTGGTTGCCATTTGCACCAGGAAAGCGCAGAACTGTTGTTGCCTTGGCTGGGAGTAAGTGCAAGACTAAGACATCCATATCTGCTCCTGGGACCATAACACAGCCAGAAACAGAAATCCAGGATCCCAATCTCCCACCTCAGTCACAGGAAAACCTCCAGAGAGTCATGTATACCAGGCCAGATGGGGCACCCTGTCCCCTGTTCCCCAGGAGTAGTTTGAGGATCCGGAGATTCACAGGTGTCTAGATGAAGGTCCTTTGTCTTCAGGGAAATGTGAGGTTTCTGGGCTTTCGTACAGGGACAGAATCCTTTTGATCTCCTCTCCTGGTCTTCAGACCCATAATGTGGAGCCCTGGTCCCCACCTGGGCCTGTTCTGCAGGGTGGACACCCTTACTTGGATCTCTCATGTCATCTGTGGGGCACCTGAAATTTCCCCAGCTGCTTCCTCCTTTGCTCTCTACTCCTTCTCCTTCCCCTATCTTTGCTCCTGCTCCCTGCCATCTCTTCTCCACTGTCAGGCTAGTTCCCAGGGAATGGACTTAAAGGGAGGGGCTGTGAAGGACTGAGAAATAGAAGGAAAGAAAAAGACCAAAATAGAAAGAAATTGGGGACAGGGGATGAATAATTTTGGGTAACTTTCAACTCAAACTGTCAACCTGAGTCATTGACTCCTTGGGCATTTATTGTCATTATCCAAGGAAGTCATTCACAGAAAAAAACACAAGAAGTAAATAGGACATTCTAGCAATCATTTACAAAGTGATTTTACATTTAAAATGTTTTAGTTAATTAGCCAGCCCTTGGCTTCTTTCTGATACTCAGCTGGGAACAAAAACCTCCCCAATCAAGCTTGTCCTTGTGGTGGTGGGTACCTAGTATTCCAGGCACCTGGGTTATTGCCCCCCACTGGGTCCCTACCAAGGCATTGATTATCTAAACTAACCTTCCTCTTTATTGATCTCAGCATCTCCCTCCTTTTCTTTCGCTGCTTGCAAGAAGCGAAGAGCACTCAAAAACTGGAGGTGCTGATAGTTCCAACTTATTCTTAGGCTGATTTTTCAGACTGCATATAGTAATGAAAGAAGAGTTAGAATGACTAGTAAAGCAATGAGTGCTGGCCACAGGTTTCAAATATTGTAAATGTTTGAGAGCTGATAAGCCATCTACAATGTTATCCATCAAATCAGTTCCAGTGATTAATTCCAGTTTATGGATAAATGTTTGAGCAATTTGATGCTGTAATTTTTGCACATCTGAGGCGAGATTTTCCGGTCCCATTAGGTGTTTTCTTACCTAGCCCCAGGTATGCTGAGAGGCATTATACAGATGTACAAAGTAATACCAAGTTATGTGTAGTTTCAGTCACATTGAAGCCTCATTTGTTAATTACAGACTGGTAAGCTGATCCCCGATCAGCAGGAGGGCTTCCCATAAATCTGCAACCTCAGCAATAAGTTATCAATTTGTTTTTGAGAATTCCACAGTGCATTAGCATTAGCATGCCATTGTTGGGCAAAATGTAGTTTGGATTCCCAGATGAAGGGAAGTTCCCACCACTGCCACAGTGGTAGTGACACTGATAATGCCAAATAACTAGCCTGAGAAAACGTTTAGAGCAGCGTAAAATTTTTGTGAGTACTTGTTGAACAGTGTATAACGAGAAAGAGTCCTGCCAGCATCAGGACATATGCACTGGAAGCTATATGCCTTTTTGGACTTTCATGATGTAGATGAACTCAGTGCTGTCATTGAAAGAAACCGAGGAGTTAATATATGTGTAAAGTCTACATTTGGAACATGTCACAGTTGAATTAGCTTGGTCGATAGTGTTAGGTCCCACAAGGAGAACAAATGGTAACTTGAGACATGTTTGAGTATAATGAGAAGCATTTTTAGTAAAAGTAAGTGTGCAATTTCCTCTAGAGATTCTGTACTGTCTTTCCCAAGTAACTAATTGTTTTGTAGTTGCATGCAGACAATATCCATAATTCCCTATGCATTGGACCCTCAGGTTAGTGTGTAGCTGGGATGCTGAAGCCCCCCATGCCACATAATAGGAGTTTCTTTTGTGTGTTGGCTGAGAGAGTATTGTTCTCTGAATGCCATCGGAGGTCACTGGTAGAAAGATTTGAACGAGCTGAGCACATTGGGCTCCAATCAATCACTATTCCATAAGAATTATTAAAAAGAACTCACCCTTCCTCTCCTACACCGGACTCCCATTGCACCCAGTCTATTTTTTGTTGACATGGAGCCCAGCAAGGTTTGGAAAAGTTAGTGTGACCTGTACTTTTAATGCCCATAATGACAGCAGAGATAACTCTCCTAGGAGAGGTTGCATTTCTTTTTTTAGTTATCATCCAAGCTTGTTGCTTCATTTTAAGACAGTGATTTTCATGATCAATGCAAATAGGGGATCCCTGAAACCCAATAGTGTACTTTCCTATTTTTTGGTCTTCCTCAGTTGGTACTAATGGCCTATGAAAGTCATAGGGACCAGGGAGTCAATGAGTCTCATTTACAAATATCAACGCTGGCACATATCCCCAAGTAAGAATTCTATTCAAAGGGAGGTTAGAAGCATATGCCCAATAATCATACTCAGTGGCTGATGCTGAACTTACCACCATGCTAATTACCTTGAGCATGGCCAAGAAAAAGGATACAGGTGTTTTTGTTGTTCTCATAACATTTAGTATGTTTTCTGTTTCCTGTAACATTTTCTTAAGTTGTTCCCAGTTAGGTGGTTTTGCCTGTCTTGTTTTCATTCTCTTCAAGCTGAGAATCATCATCTCCTCAGTGGGAGGGTCCATATCGAGGTGTTTCCTCTTGCAGTTCATGGTGAGGTTTAATTCTCCATGTAGGCAGTCAGAAAGGCTTTCTGGGAGTTTCTGTGTACATACAAACAAAACCTGGAAGCCAAATTTTATCTTTCCCCTTTTTCCAAGCTCCTATCTCATCATCTCCCCACCAGACATGTTGATGTATATACCCAGCGGCATGAATAACACCTACCCAGAGCCTCTCTGCAGTGGCTGGTGAATCTTTTTCTGTAAATTTAAAAACAATAAAGTGAAATGTGTGTTAGCTAAATGTTCCTGTGAAGAACTTCCCTTCCTTATTCCCTCTTTTTGTTTTCGTAATTGCTGTTTCAGAGTCTGATTGGTCTGCTTGACAATGGCCTGGCCCTGAGGATTATAAGGAATTCCAGTAGCATGTGTGATGTCATACTGGCTTAAAAATGTAGTGAAAACCTGTGCAGTATATGCAGGGGCATTAACCATTTTTAGTTGTTTTTGGAGGTCCATGATGGCAAAACTTTCTAATAGGTGGGTTTTCACATGTCTCACTGTCTTGGTGGTAGCAGTAACCCACATAAAACCAGAGAAGGTTATCTATAGTAATGTGAACTACACCTAGGTGGCCAAATTGTGGAATATGTGTGACAACCATTTTCCAGAGGTCATTAGAGGTTAAGCCTCAAAGGTTCACTCTAGGGGGATAGGAAGGAGACACACAAGACCCACAATGGACACATTGATGAACTACATTGGTTGCTTGTGCCTTAGAGAAGTGAAATTTATGTTGTAAACAGTGAGAAAGTCATGCCAGTCAGTAGCCATCATGATGGTCCCAACAAGCATTCAGTCAACATTTGCATACCCTGCAGTGAGAGAACCTGGGAGATTGGTATGAAATCAAATATGAATGACAGCACAGAGATGGGCACACTGATGGATAAGTGTTTGTAGCTGTAAAAATGGAATTGAGAGTTCATCTGTTTGTATTCTAAAAAAGTTGTCTCAATGTTTCTGATAACA
>RJWH01010328.1:0-17281 GCA_004363575.1 Solenodon paradoxus
GGTCCTTCTGAGGCTTAAACTAGGGAGTCGTGTGTGTTATCCGTTTTTGCTCTAAGCAGTGGTTCTCACAGTATAGTCCACTGGGCCCTAAGAATCCCTGAGACCCTTACATGGGCAGCCACAATTGTTTTTATAACAACACTAGGATATTATGTGCCTGTTCTCTGTTGAAATTTTTACTGATGTTACATGACGATGGTGTGCAAAACGGCTGGTCCTTAATGTAAATCAGAGCAATGGCACCAAAATGTACTACGATAAGGTTCCATTGATTTAAGAGAATGAACAGATAGGCCACAAACAGACAAAAATGTCATAAAGAGAGGAAGGGAAGGAGGGAGGGAGGAAGAAGCAGAAGGAAGAAGCGTCTTTCTTTTGGCTTTTCACCCAGCCCTGGGTCTTAAACTGAGTCCTTGGGCTTCACATGGTCCAAATGCCAGTGTCTCAGTCACCTGAGCCACAAGGGCACACCCTGGGAGAAAATATTTATAAAACACATTATCTGATAAAGGATCAATCCAAAAGGAGCCAATAAAATGTTTTCAGAAAAAAAAAAATGGTGTTGGGGAAACTGGACAGCTGAACAGCCACATGGAAAAAATAAAGAAATGAGATCATTTTTTTAATGCCATACACAAAAATTAATTAAAAGTGGATTCAATAGAAATGCCCTGGAATAGCAGTTAGGTCAGATGTCCCCAGCTGAGTGCAGTTCACCTGGGGCCGGGGTCGGGGGGTGGGGAACAACCAAGTTGAGCAACTGAATAAAACAGCTGATTCCTACTCCCTCTTCTTGCCTGCACCTTTACTTTAAAAAGAAAAGTGGACTTCAAGACTTTCATAGAAGACCCAGAATCATAAAACACATAGAAGAAAACACAGAAGATATACTCCATGACTTCATCCTCAGGGATGGCTTCTGAGCCTGGAGTGTAACGGCAGCAAAAACAACGAAAAATACACAAATGGGATTACATCCAGTCAAAGACCTTCTTACTGTGACAGAAACCACCACAAAGACAGAAAGACAACCTGCTTATTGACAGAAGATATTTTCACACCATCCAACTGACAAGAAGTTAAAATCCAAAATATATCAAGAACTCACACAACTTAGCAGCAAAAACAACAACAACAACAACAACAAAAAACACAAACCCAATAAAGAAAATGGACAGAAGATCTAAACCGAACAGACACTTCACCAAAGATGACAGACAGATGGCCAACAGGCACATGAAAATAGGATGCCTCACTTATTAGGAAAATGCAAATCAAAACCACAATGAGATATCACATCACACCTGTGAGAATGGCTATTCTCCAAAAGACTGGGAACAACTGTTAACAAGAGTATTGAGAAAATGGAACTCTCATACACTGTTGATTAGAATGCAAATTAGTATAACCTCCATGGAAAACAGCATGAAAATTCTTCAAGAATTAAAAATACAACTACTACTACAGTAGTATTTACCTAGTAAATACTTCTAGGTATTTAGCCAAACAATATGAAAACACTAATATGAAAAGAAACATGTTCACAGCAGTAAAATTCACAAGAGCCATGACATGGAATCAACCTAAATGCCCTTCAGGGAATGACTGGATAGAAGATGTATATATACTTACTGGAATACTATTCAAACTTTTTTTTTTTTAAAAGATCAAATTTTGTTTTTTGGGACAACCTGGATGGAACTTGAAGAGATTAGGCTAAGTTAGGAAGAGAAAGAATAAAGTGGTTTCACTCACCTGTGGAATATAAAGAAATAAAGCAAGCAAACAAACAGAATACAACAAAATACTCTTAGACACTGAAATCAAAACTGGTGGGAGAGGGAAGGAACTAGTAGTACAAGGGGTCAGCTAGATAGTGGTGAATGGCCCTAGAACTCTGGTAGGGGATGTGGTGTGATCCATACATTGATTGAGGTGTGAATCTATTCTCTTGTGAAACTCACATAGTATTATAAACTAATGACACATTACTAAAAAGAAAAATACATAGAACTCTAAAACTCAGCAATAAACTTCCCAATTAAAAAGTGGGAAAAATATCTCAACAGACACCTAGTCAAAGATGATACACAAAGAGCACACAGCCTATGGAAAGATACTCAGTACCATATGTCATTAGGGAACTGCAAATTAGTGGGATGCTATTATATACTTATTACAATGGATAAAATAAAATAAAAACAAAACTCGATTCATGTCTAATGCTTGTGAGGATGTGATATAACAGGAGCTCAAGTCATTGCTTATTGGAAATAAAATGGTACAGTCATTTTGGAAGACAGACTGGCAGGGCACTTCCTTACAAAGCTAAACAGTCTTACTAAGAGAATCCAGAAATCACACTCCTTTTTATTTACCCAAATGAGTTGAAAATTTATGTCTACAAAAAACCTTCACGAAAATGGTTTATTGCAACTTTTACACAAAACACACACACACAAATTGTTTATAGCAGCTTTCTCTACAATTTCAAAAATCTGAAAGCAATGAAATGTCCTCAAATAGTGAACAGATGAAAAAAATTGTAACACATCCATCAAGAGAAAACTAGTCAGCTATAAAATGATATGAGCTGGTTTGGTGGCTCAAGCACTGAGCTGGTTTGGTGGTTCAAGCACTAAGTAGGTATCTGGGGTCCCAGGATCTGGGTTCATGACCTGGAGCTCGGGGGAACCACTACGATGAACAAATAAAAATGCTTCTTCCTTCTCTCTTCCTTCCTGCCTACCTGCCTTCCCTCCTCTTTTAAAAATAAAAATTTAAAAGAGCTATCAAGGTATGAAAAGATGAGTATTGCTTAGTGAAAGAAACCAGCCTAAACAGGGCATAGAATGTATGATGTCTGTGGTAAGATATTCTGGAAAAAGTAAAACTATAGAAACAGTTTTAAAAAAAAAATCAAATAGTTGCTAGAGGTTTGAGGAAGCAGAGAAGGGATAAATACATGGTTTTCAACAATGATTTCTAGGGAGAGCAACTAGTATGTATACTACTACAGTGATGGTAGAGAACATGCATTTGTGAAAACAGAACTCTATATCACAACGACGAACTTCTCAGTGCATAATGACACATCAGTATTGGCTCATCAGTTGTAACAAATATTCCACACTAATGTAAGACATTATTAGTAGGGGAGTCTGGAGGGAAGGGTATGTGGGCACTCTCTGCATTAGCTGTTCAATTTTTTGTAAACCTCAAACTGCTTTAAAGAATTAAGTCTGTTAATTAAAAATTCACTGATAGGATTTCCAATTCTAATAGTTCAACTAACCTTTAAGAAACTACCACTTACTGAATTTGGTTTGGGGTCCAAGAAGACTATCCATAATTATTTGTTTGCAAAAACTGTTAAAAGACCTTTTCCAACTACAGATCTGTGCTGGGCCAGATTTTCTTCATCTAATTCAACCAAAGCAACATATCACAACAGACTGAAGGAAGCAGCAGGTATGAGGTCCACCTGTCTTCTGTTAACTCACATGAACTCTAAAACAATCCCACTTTTCTAAGCAACCCCTTTTTGTTTAGAAAATAGTTTTTCTTTTGGAGTGTTATGTCAAACATGCGATGATTTTTTTAAGAATTATTTTAAAGTCTCAATTCTCATTTCTTATACAGTTGATAGGTAATAATCCATACAAAGGCTTTGAAATGTGTTAAGTGTATAAAGTAGTACCAGGACCAGAAAGTTTGAGAACCTCTGCCCTGAGCCTCTGTGGTCTGGTTGAACTTTAGTTTTCAGTCTATTTTCTAGACCATTTACCGAGTGACAGATTAATAGCAACCAAATCTAATAGTAATAAAGAAGCTGCCAACATCAAGAAAGTGACCCTCCGGGCCGTCCAGAGTATGTGAGAAATATGTATGCTAAGCAGGTCTTTTTTTCCAAGTGTGAATTTGGAATCTGTTCAATTTTTCATTCTTCCATGAACATGAAACATTTTGCAGAATATAATAGAAAATGGAGGTAAATAAAAAAAAGGAGGAAAAAAAATTTTTTTTTTAAAACAGTCCAAGTCAAATTTATGGTGCGGGAACAGAAGGCTTGCTATTACAGCTTTTAATGGCAGATAGTTTACAATAAACATTGGGCTTAGCCTGGTAGAAAATAGTCACAGACAGGAGGTAATTACTTGTCCATCTCCAGCATTAGAAACCCTGGAGTCCCTCCAGTTGAGTAAGACAGTTCTGCCAACTGTCATTCATTTGGACTAATGCTTTTTTTGCAGTGGTTGTTTTAATTGGGGGGAAAAAAGAGAACATAAGATAAACCTCCCCCTAGAAAGTGCTAAAAATTCCATGGATGGCTAAATTTCTGACCCATCCTTTTACACTGTCTTTATGCATCTCAAGTAAATGACAGAGACTCCCCTAAACAGAGCCACCAAGGGGAATGGAACGTATACTGTGTTACAAAGGCCCCTTGCCAGCAAATCTGAATATTACAGAGAGTTCTATAAACAGTAAGAGAAAAACAGCTAGATCCCCACACAGATAACAAGAATATAAATGGACCTTTTAATGAGCTTTGCATCATCACATATGAAATAATAAATACACCCAAACAGAGATAAAAAGAGGAAGAGCAAAATTATGCAAAAATTCTGTCGTTAAGATATGTGGGCAGCATGGCTCAAAATAGAAACCCAGCAGCTTTCCAAAGACTTGAAGGTCTTAGATAAAGAAAATATAATTGTTCTAATTCCTGTTTAATCCTGTTCCCTTCAATTTTTGTCAGGAAGTGTTACCCACCTCTGGTTATTTGAGGACAGAGGAACTGCTCACAGAAATATACCTCAAACAGATTCTCACAAGTACATATTCTAATTTTAAGGGTTTTTTACATTTAAAAAGGAATGGTGACAACATTCAAGGTTATGTGTAGGGAGCATAACCAAGAGATCCAGGATATACATATTTTACATTCATCTCTAATATGCTTCACAGATATTTATTTTTGCTGAACGAATACTTCAGATTAATTAGACTTCAACACCAATTCTTAACTAAAAAGTCTTTTTTGTTTTTATCAACGCCTTAGGTTACCCCATGGTAATGTTGGTAATAGCCAGACTCAGACTGTCAGAGAATTCTAAAATAAATCACATTAGTTCTTACGAACTATAATGATCTTTACTTTCATAAAGTAATAATGTGGACAGTGAGAAAATAAACTTTAAGAAGGAAATCAGGTACTGCCTTCTACTGTCTTTTTCCTGCTAGGACTGATATTCACTTTATCAGTTCTATAAGGTCTACGGAAAGAGCATGTGCAATGGTATTAGGTCAATACTTTGTAAACCAATAAAACCCAAGCCTGAGTATAACATCTTAGACTGCCTAAAAGGTTGCACTCAGAAGGCTGACAGGTAAAACGGAGCTTGTGGGTGGGCTTTATTTGACCCTTAGAGTGTTTTTCTGAAAAATAAATTAGTTGTCAACATTCACAAATCAGGACATTTCACAAAAACAGAAACACTCAAACCTGCATTTCTGTCTTCCCAAGCAGCAGGATGGTGTGGCATTCCGGTGGTTCCCTTCCGAGCAGTCATTTGCCTCAACCCAGCTATGCACTGGCATCCCTACTTGGCGCCCAGATTTATTTGCATGTGAGGCTATTTAATGGGTTACTCAGTCTTCAGCTGCAACTCAATGAAGAAAGAACTGATCAGACTCCGGTGTTTTCTCCTTTAGTATTTCTCCCTTTTCCTTCTAAGAAAACTCTATAATAAATACAGTTTCCAATTCCAGTTGGAACTAAAATGGGAGGCTTTCAGGGGCATTGTGTCAGATCAAAATCACTTCGAAGTTAGAATTGAATTGAAGATTTTCTGGAAAATTAGGGCTCAGATACTTTCTTGAACTTCTGTCTAGCCTGGGTTGAGCTGAGTAATGTGTCTCATGTCAAAATGTCCCCTCTGTTCTAATAAACTATGGGTTGTGAAGAGAGCCGCTTCTGTTAGCCTCCTTCTTCACCTATAAAATGAATAGGCTGTTTCTGCCTTCAGAGTCCAAGTCATACATTAGAATTACCTGGGGGACTTAAATACTGATACACTTAGGTCTCTCTCCAGACCAGTTGAATCAGATTCTCTAGGATGGGTGTCCAGGAGTCAGCATTTTATTGTTTTTCTCTCTCTGCTTCTGATGTGCAGAGAGGGAGACAATTCAACATGATCTCCCAAGAGAGATCATGCTCCAGTCTTTTGGTCCCAGAGGTTTAGAAGCTGGTGTCAGAATAGCCATTTACCATGATCATTCGCCTTAAGGTCAGATTGCCAGTGCTGCCTCAAACAAAAAGCAACTATTTCACCAACAAAAGTTTATTTGGAAGCTATAAAAGGGAAAATTGGAAATTACAGTCGTGAGACTCATATGTACTTCCTTAGAACCAAAGTCAGCACACCGCTTATCCATCCTTTGGAGGCACTCCTGTTGGATAAAGGAACCTCTTCTAACCCTGCCTCCACCATGGGCGGGGATGACATCACTTCCTGTTGGAGGTGCAAGGCATGTTGGGTCCTGAAGTTTGCTGATTGCACAGGAATGGGGACTCTCTTCTAGTCTCCTGACCTCATTTAAACTGGGTGTCAGTGTACTAATTTTCACCTCAGCAAAAAGTAATCAGTTCACACTAATAGAAGGAGAGATGTCATAGCTTTTCATTTTCGTTAAGTCACCAAAAGAGATATGTGGACCAGAAGCCCAAATTCTAATACCTGTTCTCTCCGATTCACTCTCCACGATCGTATTCAGGTATCTCTTGTCCTCGGTGCACTGATTCACACACTGTCCGTCGTATTGGAAGAAGTGGAAGCGTCTAGATGGACGGAGCACACGGCGGCATTGAACCCTTGAGATGCGATGAGTTCTGATTGACATTTGCTAGAAGTGAAATATGCACTTGGCATATTTAACACAAAAAGGTAAAATAGCTCAATTTTTATGTTGATCATATGTTGAATGTTTTAATACAGTAGATTTACTAAAATATTATTAAAATTGATTCAACCATTTCTTTTGATTTTTCTAAATATCATTACTAGACATTTTTTTTAATTGCTTCAGAGGCTCACATTATGCTTCCGTTGGGCAGTGCTGGTAAGAGGCGTCTACTCTCTGAAACCTGAGCTAAAATTTATCGTATCTTTAAAAAGACAGCTCCTTAGAGTGAACTAAGTTGGGGGTTTGGAAAAATATTTAATTGCCCATCTTTATTGCATATGGAACTATTCTTAACAGAACTGGCAGCACCCACACATTAGCTGGGCCAGGGCACGCAGTCAAAAGCAATGCATCAACGCAGTAGGACCTGTGTACCCCAATATAGCCACTGCCAGAATCCTCATGGAACACCACGTGGAGAATGATTGGCATGGAGGCTGCTGGTCATGTCCATCTTCCTTCCATCGCACATTAGGAAGACAGTTTTACTCTCCCTACCCGTTCCTGATGTTTTCCCCATGTCAGCACCCACTGAATCAGTCAGTGAGTGCATTTAGCGGGGACAACATCTAAATGTCCCATTCACTGCAACTTTGTTTTCCATCATGGGTGTTTCAAATGCCTCAAAGTAGTTGCTTCTCAGTCTGGTGCAACTTCCAGCCAAAAGGTCTCAGATTAGCAGTTCTGGGGCCCCCACCCTGGCCTTATCATCTAGCCACAATAGCGGGCTGGGAGGAAAACGCGTGTAGACGGAATATTTGGAAACAGGGCCAGCTTGAAGTGCAGAAAGAATAGGCACCTGTCCAGACTGTGGATTCAGAGGTGCCAGCAACACATCAGGGCACAAAGAAAACGCCTTTCTGCCAGCTGACTGCAGCTCCATCAGCTTGAGGCTCTGAGGCCTATTAGATGCATGTGTGCCCAGGAGTCATTCATTATACCTTAACGTGATACCTTTCTGATCAATTGGACTCAATAGATATTGATTGACTGTGTGGCTGCACTTAATCGCTGTTAAGCGTCCCTCCAGACAGGGCGACAGAGAACCGAGTGGGAGGGAGGAAAAGGGCAGCGACAGGAAGTCTGGGAGGGTTGGTGGCAGACATCAGCATGAAGGAGCCCTGGTCTAGCTCAGTCACACACTGCTGGGAAATGCTTCCTCCAAAGGAAGCTAAGGCACAGCAGGCCTCAAGCAACACTGGAAGGCACTTCATTCCTCACTCTTTCACCTCCCTCTCCTCTCCCAAGCCTATGCCTGCCTCTGCTGCAGAACTTCCTCCATGATCGTGTTTCCTTTCCCTCCACTCCCACAAACACAATGACCGTTGCTTATTCCAGAGTCCCCAGACCTTACTTAGCACAGTCCTTGGCACTTCAGTATTTAAGATGCGTTTGTTGAATGAATATATGATCATGCCTCCCTGCTTCCTTGGGGGCACACACCTCTGCATCAAACCAGGTGTTTGTTTCTGAACATTGGACACGACATTCTGAAACAGAGAAGGAGAGGAGGCGTGAACAGGTTGGGGCATGAAGGCACACATACCTGTGGATATGCTGCCAAAACCGTGGTCTGCCCTTTCCCATGGGCCTGCATTACTGTTTTACCCCGACCTTGGTAGGTATCTATGAGGAAGACCATTAGGATGGCTTGTTTTGCTCTATTTTGTACCAAAGAAATAAAAAGCAGAGCATATCAAAGCCATAGCCCTATAATAGTAGGTGATTATACATTTTAACGAAGTGACCCACCACCATTTCCCAGCGCTTGCGATGCGCGGCAAGAAAGTGCCTGCACTCAGAAAGCTCAAGGTTCCAGGGCAGTTGTGTGGCGGTGGATAAGGAGCACAGGAGACTCTTTGTCCTCTGATTTCTTCAGTGTATTAAAGGAGATAATGGTATATTCAATGGGTATGAAGAAAGCTTGACATTAGTTTGCCTGAAGCTTTTTGAAATGCGTGAAGGGTTCTACAGCGTATAAATTTAACACTCGCCCTACTGTTCACTCAGAACCCTTATCCGGACATTTATAAAATCTCTCTGTGGATGTGTACACACACACACACAGAGAGAGACAGAGAGAGACAGAGACAGAGAGAGAGAGAGAGAGAGAGAGAGACAGAGAGAGAGAGAGAGAGAGAGAGAGAGAGAGAGAGAGAGATTATATTTTAAATGGCTTAATTGCTTTTAAGCATTTTAAGTAAATACACTGAAATGATTATACGGCATCTGCACAATGTATGCAATGCAAGTCTGCCATGATAAGAGCTATTTGAGAAACTAAATCGCATCAATGAAAGAATAGCAATGAGCCAATTGATGAAATATTGCATTAGCGATGGCCTTTGACCCGGTATGATGCCAACCAAATGCTTTTTCCTCTCTCTGTAATTTAATAATTTTTCAGTTAAATTAATTTCTTAAAATCCACTCAGATAAGCCGCCTATGTTAAACACACACACACACACACACACACACACACACACACACACACACACACACACACACACAGCCCGGGTACAGGTGAAAGAAAGGACAAGTTGCCACTGTGTTGTGATGCTTCTACCTCTGCTTTAATCTAGAAACGGACAACATTCTGTTTCTTTTTCTATATTTGACAAGAAATGTCCATAACTTCTTCCTGCTAAGGTCTCATGGGACTCCATACACCCTCAGACAGAGGCCCTGTCATCACAAAACCAAACAATGAAAATGCAGTCTGAGAGGCCTCACACCATGTCTGCATTACAGGCTGACTCTTTTTTAAATGACTTTTAATACAAAGAGCTGGCTCTGAAGGTGGCTTTGCAAAGGCGGTGACTCTGAGACAAGGTTAACAAACTGCCTGCACATCTGTGTCGGGCTTGCTGGTAGACCATATTCCACACACATCCAGAAATTTGTTTGAGGACTGAGCGGGGTTAAGTCATGTTTTAAGAATGTTCTCTCATTACTCTGACTCAGAGGGCTCAGGGAGCCACAGAAGGAAGATTGCACAGTGATACCTTCTGTTCCGTCTGGTTTTCAAGAACCGCCTTCCATTGTACTGATGACCATAGACTGATGTCACCCAAGGTTAATTCCTTCAGTCTTTTTATTTTTTTAAACAGGGCTAGAGCAAGAGCATTTGATTCCCTGTTGACATTTTTTAAACCGTGTGACCCAGCTGGTTAGGCGTGTGGAGGGAGGGGTGGGGAGAGGAGCATCTGGAGAGGTGTGTGGAAGCAGAGGAAAATGACATGGGATCAGAGGTAGGCGATGGGGGCAAAAAAAGACTCGTCTAGAAATTCATTTGGGAAAATAGAAATCTAAGAGCTGTGGTTTGGCAAGAAACTCTGACTCTTAATGAGAATGGCAGAGAGAGCGAGGAGAGGGGAAATGGGGATGAAGAGGATAGGGGAAAGGAGAGACGAGGGTGGAGAGCCCGAGAGGAAGAAAGGGGGGTGTCAAAGGAGGAAGACACGTGTGAGGCCAGAATTCATAGTCGGAACACAGTGAGGAGAAGCGCTGTCGCAAGAGAGCGGGACATTAAAAATCAGGGTATGCCAACCAATATGGAGTATCTGGTCATGTCAACTCCTGGAACTGGAAGAAATGCCTTTGATAATTCATCTTTAATCATCTTGTCCAAGCCAAAGGATAAGCATGTGTTTGAATGACATTTTGAAGTTTCTTCAAGGACTGAAAGAGGGATCATGAGGTCATAACTACTAATTCTGGTGGAGAAAGCTCCTGATGGGTCTCCACATGACACGTCACACACACAGAGGCACACATATACTTTCAAATCACCCCCTGGCTTTCCATTGTACTTAAATAAAATCCAGCCCCAGCTCTGGAAGTCACCAGAGCCTCCCTCACAACAGTCTTTTAGTCATATTGCTTCCTTTTGGTTCCCCAAATCCTTGAGCTCTCTCACCTCAAGATCCTTCCTTGTCATCCTCAGATCTTATCTAGAAAGGCCATTGTCAACTATTTTGTCTAAATAGGTTCCCACCTCCTTCACTGCCACCACCAGTGTTCTCCATCACCGTACACTTTGTGTCTTGGTGTTGATTATCACTTGTCAGTGTGCATTCATTGTCTACATGTAACAGCCTTAATGCCTACTAGCCAAATATTTATCAATTATATGAACAAACAATGTTCCAGATTCACCAATTCAGGATGCACTGACAGCCGTCCCCAACGACCCCTCTTTATATCTCCTCTTCCTCTCTACTGCTCAATGCCTGCCTCCCACGTTGGCCTTGAAGCGGTGACTACTGCCTGTAAGTACCCTATACCAGCTACCCACTAGCCAAGAAAGGGAGACAACTGTCCTTGGGTGGGGCAGAGGCAATGAGAAGCCACAAGGGCTTGAAGAAAGAAATGAGAATTAGAAACTCATCTCGTGCTGCTTCTGTATAATTAGAAAAGCAGAAGGAGTACCACAAAAGAGCTCTGAAGAGAACAGAGGGCAGACGTTGGAAATATTCTATGTCAGGGGTGACTGGTCCTCTGTGTGGTACAGTCATCTGCACTCTTCCCCTGAGTGCAGAGGACACTCCACAGAGCATAAACCCCATGACCACAATGATTAGAAAATGAGAAATTAGAAAGCAGGCTGCCTAGCCCTATTTCTCTCTCAAGCTGCCTTCTGGTTCTTGTTCAACTCTCCCCCTCACTTGCTCAGTACTTTTATCCAAACAAAACATCATGGAGTTACGTATGCTTCATGAAGCTCCAGAGATGGCTCAGTGTGCCTGTAGCCCTGCCCTCTTGATGAGAAGGGCTTGTTGTTTTTGTTTTGGTCTGGCTGAGTATTTATCTGTCTAGAAACATGTATAATGCTAATGGGATTCCTGACACTGTCATAGCTTTCTAAAGGCTGAGACTTGTTCGGGGCTCAATGATTAATCCATGAATTAAACTCTTGGCCAAACATGTATGCTTTGAGTTTATCCAAAGTCCAAACAAATCACTTACTTCTTCTGGACTGAAGTCAAATTCTTTTCTTTGGTAATAATTTTTCAGAAATTTAGAAAATGAGCGTTTTGTGTTTTCAGTGGTCTCGGAATCACATCCAATCTTATATCTAATGCATCAATTGCCACAATGGAGGAGTTTCAACAATTTGAAGCTTCCAAAAGGGATAAAGAAACCAAAGTCTATTTGAACTTTTGAGAAGTATCTCAATACTGTAGGATCCAAAAACTTTAATGAGCTTGCCCTCTCTTTGGAAAACAGCACAATAGACCAGCTACAATTCCAAATGAGGAAAATACTATGGGACCCCAAAAGGACATTTTTTAAATTAACTATAGGGAGTTTGCCAATCTACTTTATTGCACAAGAGAATCAGATCACAAATATTTGACTTATGAAAAAGCCCAGCAGGCATTACTAAATTTCATATAGTCATGGATGACTGCAAGACCTGAACTGAATACACCCTCACAATTAGGAGTGAGTCATAAAATGTCACTCTCTAAAATTCAGGATTAAAAAAAAAAGTCAATATAAAATTAACCACCATAATGGCAGTAACATAAAATTAACATTTAAAAGAAATAACAGGCGCACCCTGGTGGCCTAATGGTCTGGTACACCCTGGACACAGTTCACAAAAATCTCAAGGTCCCAGGTTCAAGACCCAGGGCTGGGTGAACAACCAAAGTGAACAACTAAATGAAAATAAAGTGCATTTCAAAATGTTTATATAAAAGAAATAGCAAGACTTTAGAGAGGTTGTATATATTTATGGGTGATATATGCCTTGGGGTGTCCTCAGATCTCAGCAAGGAGAATTAAATCCATAGAACGTAAGACATAATGATAGCCATGCTTTTCTGAGCAGCCACTATGCATCTGACACATTACCAAAACTGCACTTGCTGACTGATTAATCTTCACAACAAGCCGATTCAGAGGCTCTGTTTGCATTTTAACTCTGAGGGTGCGCAGGTGCAGAGTGTTAGAAACCGTTGTCTATCAAGCAGCCAGCACCACTGCTGGGACTCTAGCCCAGGTCTTCTTAACTACAAACGATGCTGCTGATGGCATCAATGGAAGAGAAAGGGTCCTGTGAAGTTGAGCAAAAAGGCAATTAACTGAAACACAGATGTGATAAAAGTCCCCTTTGAGGGGACTTTAAGGTGAGGAATGCAAACTGAGTTATCCAGACTGAAACATCTCTGGAGGGAAGGAAGGGTATTCCTTAAGGCCTCCTCAGCCTCCAGGGAAATAGCCCTGAAGAACACTCAATTCTCTTTGATCTAATTCAATATTCACCAAACCATCTGATCTTTCGTTTGAGCTCCTGGGGATGTCTTTTCCCCAGGAGGGAGTACCTAGTGTACATGACCAAGGCTGGTTAGCCGCCTGGGATAAAACAATTTGGATGAAATCTAGTCTCTCCAAGTGGAAAGATTGGGAGTGGATTTCTAAACAGATCAACTCCGAATGAACTAAAATGGTGTTTCTGATTCTACAAAACCCAGGATACAGTCCTGGAGTTTCAATGACCCCCAGCAAAATATAGACATAGTCCAGAGGGCTCACCTGCCAAGCTTTCTAGCCACCTTAACGACTTCAATACAGGCCTGCTTTTAATGGGTGACATTGAGAGTGTTACATTGCATACTGACAGCTTGGCCAAATATAACTACAGGATGAATATAGAATGTCAGAGCAGACCATGGCATATTCAATAAGCCACTAGTCAGTTTTTAAAATGACTCAGGTGAATCCCCTGTGCAAAGGGGAGTGTGCTGGAGAAGAATCCACGTGACTCTAAAGGATTGACATGCCCCATCCACTTCTCAGGAAAGACACCCCTGGAGTTTCTGCAAATTGTTGTCTTGTGCACTGAATGAAGGCAGAATCACCACGTCAGCCTCAGCTGATAAGAACCCCATTAGTCATAGCAAGATCCAAGGTAAGAATGACCATGTTGTCTATGAGAGAAACCATCTGCTCCTGGGGTCACCTGGCATGTTCTCTGCCCATCAGAGGAGCTCCTGATTAGATAGTAACAAAGAGACCTCATCAAGCTCTCTCTCTTAGGAAGGAAAATATCAGATGGACAAGAGAGAGAGTGGATTGTTTGAAATCAATTACGTAGCGGGGCCAGGTCTCCAGGAAGATGCTGGACACCTCACTGTCAGGAAACTTGGGAGTCTTTGCCACATGTCCCTCTGGACAGCTTACTTTTTAAAAAATTTTATTTTATTGTAGCAACTTATTCTACCCATAAACGTAAACTCATCTGTATAGGTTCCTCATTCCTCATATGTACAGCAATGAACCATGCCATCCACCAAATCACCAAATGTTCCTCATCACTGGACAGAGCAAAAAGTTGCTCTGAATTAAATATTTTCCACAAAGGTGTAGTTTCTAAAACTTAATATATGTTCTACTTCTGTAAATGCATACTTGAAGTTTCCCTTTGCAACACTCTTAACAATTCCTTGACGCTTATTTGCTTCCACCAAATATCCCAGTCATTAGAATTCACTCTCTGCATTGTCTTAATTTTTTCCTTCATTTATTCATCATCTACCAGGAACATTGTGCAAAGAGTAAGAGTAATTCCCCACCTGGAATTGTTTCTTTCTCACTTTAATACATCTTTTCCTTAGCACTTTGCTGTTTAATGTTAGAACTAATCTGATTTGTAATTTATATGTCAAGCTTAAGTGTGCTCATTAAACACTAGGAGTTGCTAGGTAGCTTTTATGGACTGACCCCTGGTATTCGCTCCCTCTTTCAAGGGCACCATGATTTTCTTCATAAACTTACTTTTCAGAAACACTTGAAATTCAGAAGAGTTTATAACTGAGAGATGGAGTGATGACTCAAAACTTGGTTATTTAAATTTTAAAATAGTATGGTTTATGCTCATGTACATTAAATAAAATCTTAAAATATGCCTCAGAAAGTAAAACTACCATGATCACTAATCACCATTACCAATGCTATGCCAAATGATATGTTAAATGCTTTGTCTTCTCTCATTTAATCCTCACAGCAGTCTTTTGAGGTAAAGGGTATTATTTTATACATTTCTTAAACTGGAAAAGAAAAATCTGGGTCCAATATATACCAAGGTGCTTCTCTTATCAGTAGGCAACATCTGGGGATTGGGAACAGCAAACTTTTGAGAATTGATCTGCTACACTGTCCTTGGACATGTCACTTCCCTTCAACTACCCCACCTTGTTCTACTTTCCCTTCTGTTAATCGTTAATGAGTATTAGCATTAATCATTATAGTTAATTTTATTTAGAGGGGGCCTGGCTTCAACAAAACAAGCTCTTTACCTACTGTGGTTTCAATTCAGTGTGTCTTCAAGGTTTTGCAAACTTTAAGCATCTCCCTTTGAAAGGCAAAAACCACAGGGAGATGTCTTAGGTTAAGACTTATCAGTAAGTGTTCCAGTGATCAGTTAATGCTTGAATGAAGATTACTTGATAGCCAACTGAGAACAAGAACAGAACCTGAGTTGGGCTACTGGAGATGGATGGATTGCTGGAGGCCTAAGGAAGATTAGCAGGCAGTGTGCCCAAAACAAAGACTTCACAGAAGTACATTTTCTCAGAACTCTGCTCTGCTCAGACTATGCTTCAGAAGTTGGTGTGAAGGTAGGGAGTGATGAGCAGTATGTATAACATAACCTGGTTTGGGTGAAGTATGAGGGAAGCACTGACTAAGGAGGAAAACCAAGAAAGTGTGTCTGGGCTTCATTCCACAGGCCCTGAGGTGTCTGAGAGTTTCTTAGCAGGGGACCGACATCAGAACTACGTTGCTTAAAAGAGGGAATGGTGGGGAAACCAACGGTCCACAGTGTTGTTAGAAGGTCCTTACAATAACCCAGAGCCCCAAACCAGGATGGTGATGATAAGGAAAAAAAAAGAAGGGTATGAAGCTGCAGCAGCAACTGGATTTGGGTGGATGGCTGAGAAGACACCCAAACCACAGACACCTAGAGATTCTGGACACTGAGGAAAGGTCCAAGAATTTGTAGTCTCCTTTCCCCTAGTCTCTACCTAATCAAAACCGCCTTGACTGAACATCAGTTGGCAAGTTGTATTGAGAATCTAAATATGCCAAATAAATGGAAGTCATTTCTGCCTATGAAAACCACCAACAGAAATAAACCTGGCAAGGGAGGGTGAGGGTTCTGGTCTGTGGGCTCTAAACCTCTCGGAGCCCACTTCCTTGGGAAAGGCAGCCAAGGAGGTCCGATAACCTGGAAATAACTGGGTTCTGGTCTCGGTTCTGCTGCTGCCTCCCTTCATCATTTGATGACTTCTTTCTTATGTAGGAACATACAATTCAGAGATAACCCGTACAGCTCAAAGGCAGGGGCTGAACTATCTTTCCATTCGATTAAAATATTTTCCCCTCTTGCTTTCTATACTCGGTCTTCATAAAGCACAGCTTCGATCCAGGGCAGAAGTGAAGGCATCGAGGTCTGGGTCTGGGCTGGGCTATCAAGACAAAGCCCCAAGATGCCTTCTCAGTCCGCATCTCCTCCGCACCGCCGCCATCACCCCGGCTCGTTCCCACGGCAACGCGCCCCGCCCCGCCCCCTGCCCCTCGCTCGCAGCACCCGGCTCGGGCTCGAGGTGGGTGGAGGCCGCGTTGCCAAGGAAACGGGAGGACGCCAGGCAGCCACCCCCTCCGCCTCCGCCCCTAGAAAGCCCCGCCTCCGCCGCGGAAAGCCGCCTCCGGGGAGGAGGAGGAAGAGGGGCCGGCTGAGGGAGGGGAGAAGTGAGAGGAGGAGGAAGAGGAGCCCAGGGACGGCCCCCGAGCGATTGATGGGCGGCTCCTCCGCCCGGGACCAGGACGCCTGCCCCGCCCCTCGGCCCCGTTAGCCCCTGGCGGGGGAGAAAGGACAGACCCGCAAGGTAACGGCCCGGCTCCCGCGCGGCCCGGGGCCTCCGGGGGTTGTGGGGAGAAGGGGCACACCTCTTCTTTCGACTTCTCCCGCTCCTGAGGGAAGTCGGCCTGAAGCCCTCGCCCTCTCCCTCCGGCTGGCCACGTCCCTCCTGGCTGGACGGGACATGTCGGGGGACCCTGGTCCTTTGCACCCGCGGCCGCCGGGCACCTATAGAAAACTTCCCCGCAGACTCCACAGGTCTGGAGGGGGCGCGGTGCCCCCCGGCCCCTGGGTCATCCGAGTGAGATAGTGTTGCCGTTATTGCTGAGAGCATCGAATTGCCCCTCCCGTGACATCCCCCTGCCCCCGCACCCCTAATGCCCCAATTTCCGGAGAGTCTCCCCTCTGGGCCTGAGGTCAGTGTGTGGTCGCCCAACTCTCAC
>RJWH01010329.1:0-17311 GCA_004363575.1 Solenodon paradoxus
CTATTCTCCTGAGACACATTTGTCCTAACACAAACCACTTTATCCTTATATTTATTATTCATAGAAAGAAACTTTTCTCCTCAAACTTCTATCCTCTAACACATTTCACTTCCAACAGTTCCCTTTCTCTTCAGATAGGTTGCTTTCACCTCAGATATTTTCACCTAGGACATATTTACTCCTCAAGCAGATTGTTCTCAGATTTCTTTTTTCAGATACGTTTCTTTTCTACAGACAAATTTCTCTTTAGAGAGTTTTTTTCTTGGACAGATCTCTTAATCTTCAGATCTTTTCTCTACAGACACATTTCTCCTCAGATTATAAAACCTTTTGTATTCTGACATAATTCTTCTCCGACAATGTTTCCTCAGATATCTCCTCATATGTGTTTCTTATCAGATAGATGGCTTTCTGGTCTTTTATTTATTTATTTTTTCAGTCAAAATCCTTAAAGGCCTTTATCCTCAGACACCTCTCTTCAGGTAGGTTTCTACTCAGAATGTAACATACTCCTCAATCATTTGTCCTACGACATACTATTTCTCGATCAACTTTACCAATTTATCAACAGATCACTCTCCAGGTTTTTCTCCTCAGACATTTTCACCTCCAACAGACCCTTTTCTCTTCAGCAGATGGCTCTCTCCTCAGATATCTTTTCCAAGGACGTGATTCTCCACAGACTACTTTCTAAAAAAACAATTTTTTTCTCAGACAGACCACTTTCTCCACAGATCTTTAGTCCTTGGACATGTTTCTCCAAAAACAGACCATTTTCTCCTCAGATTATACTTGTTGGACACTTTTCACCTCAGACAGAAATCTTTCCCCTCAGAGATATCTTTCTCCTTAGATCTTTTCTCCAACAACAAGAAGGTCCTTAGGCATATCCTATCCAGATTTTACTCAGAAAACCCTCTGCTCAGACATCTCTGTTCAAATGTGTTTTTCTACACACTTTTTCCACAGATTTTTTCATCTCACACAAGTTTCACTGTAGATAGAAATGTTCTCCCTAGACTTCTATTGCTGAACACTGTTCACCTCAGGGATGTTTCTAATCAGAGAAGACTTTCTCTTCATATCTTTTCTTCTTACACATGTTCCACTACAGACAAAGTCTGTTCTCCTCAAACTTCTCTTATCAGACATTTTTCAATTCAGACATCCCTTTCTCCTCAGAGCAATGGCTTTCTCTTCACATCTTTTCTTCTCACACCTGTGTTAATACAGATAGATAGACTCCTCTCCTCAGACTTCTCATGTCAGATCATTTTCACTTCAGATGAATCTCTTTCTCCTCAGATTTCTTCTCCTCACCTATGTGCCACCACAGACAGAACATGTTCTCCTCAAACTTTTCATCTGGAGAGAGCTCCCTTTCACCTCATAGAAGTGCCTTTCTCCTCACATCTTTTCTCCTAACA
This sequence comes from Solenodon paradoxus, assembly GCA_004363575.1. Taxonomy (NCBI): domain Eukaryota; kingdom Metazoa; phylum Chordata; class Mammalia; order Eulipotyphla; family Solenodontidae; genus Solenodon; species Solenodon paradoxus. The sequence goes on from RJWH01010329.1 coordinate 1,428, forward strand.
AATGTCTTACTGCAGATAGACACCTTTCTCCTCGGACTTCTCTTGTTAGACACGCTTCACCTGAGAGGTCCCTTTCTCAGAGAGATGGCTTTCTCTTCATATATTTTCTTCCTCACACGTGTTTTACTGCAGGCAGAACACTGTTCACCTCAGAGATGTGTCTTTCTCCTCAGATCTTCTCTCCATGCACATTTTCCACTGCAAACAGCCTATTCTCTTCAAACGAAGTCTCTTGTCAGACACTTTTCCATGCAGAGAAATCCCTTTATTTTCAGAGCAATGACTTTCTCTTCATATCTTTTCTCCTCACACATGTTACTGCAGATAGACCCCTTTCTCAAATTTCTCTTGTCAGACACTTCACCTCAGAGATCCCTTTCTCCTCAAAGAAATGGCTTTCTTTCACATTTTTTCTCCTCACACATACTCCACTGCAGATACGCTGGTCTCAGACTTCTCTTCTCAGACACTTTCACCTCAGAGACATCCCTTTCTCCTCAGAGACGTGATTCTCCTCAGATCTTTTTTTACCTCACACATATTTCAGAGCAGATATATCTACTTTCCTCATCTTCTCTTGTCAAACACTGTTCATCTAAGCGAGATCTCTGTCTCCTCAGAGAGGTGGCTTTCTTCTCAGATCATTTCTCACCAGACATGTTTCACTGCAGACCAACTCTTTTTCTCTCAGATGTCTCTTGTGAGGTATTTCAACTCAGAGCCCTTTCTCCTCAGAGACTTGTCTGTCTCCTCAGATATTTTCACCTCACACATATTTCATTGGAGCTAGGCCCCATTCACCTCAGTATCTTTTTTTTTTTTTTTTAAATCTATGAGAGATCTCTTTCTTATCAGAGTAGTAACTGTCTCCTCAGATATTTTAACCTCACATGTTTTTACTTCAGACAAACCTTTTTCTCCTCAGACTTGTCTCACACTTTTCACCTCTGGGAGATCCCTTTTTCTTCGAAGAGATATCTTTCTCTTCAGATCTTCTCTCCTCCTCACACTTTTTTTTTGTAGGCATACCCTTTTCTCCTCATATCTGTCTGACACTTTTCGCCTAAGACAGATCCCTTTCTCCTTAGAGAGATGGTTTTCTCTTCAGAGCTTTTCTCTCACACATGTTTCACTGCAGACAGCTACTGTCTCCTCAGACTTCTTTTATCAGACACCTTCCACCTCAAGGTGATTCATTTCCTCAGAGAGGTATGATGTTCTCTCCAGAAGTTTTCTCATCATGCAGGATTCTTCATATGTGTTTCTCTACAGACAGATTTCCTCTTTGATTTTTCTGTCCACACTTCTTTCTCTGCAGGCAGAGACATTTATCCTCAGATTTATTTTTTTAGACCCTTTTCACCTCAGACAGACTGCTTTCTCCTTGGAGAGCTGTCTTTCTCATAACTTTTCTCACCCACATTTCACTTCAGATCAACACTTTTCTCCTTAGTTTTCTCTTGTCAGACCTTTTTTTACTACAGAAAGAGTCCTTTTTCCTCTAACATACTCTTGGCTCTAGATTTTTCCGTAGTTGAGTTTCTCACAAGACTCCTTTCTCCTCAGAAATTTCTCTTCAGACATGTTACTTTTCAGAGCTCTTTCTCCATAAATATTTACTCCTCACAAGTTTCACCTCACATTCCCCCTTTTCTTGGATTTTTCTTGTCAGGCATTTTTTCACCTCAGACACACTGAGGTGTGTCTTCTTTCAAAGAGGTGGCTTTCTCTTCAGATCTATTTTTCTCACAGGATTCTTCTCATACCCATTTCTCTTTAGACTTTTTCCAAAGTCAAGTTTCTCCTAAGATATCTCTCTTCAGATGTGTTACTCTTCAGAAAAATTTCTCCAAAGTTCTTTACTCCTCACACCGGTTTCACCACACACATACGCCTTTCTCCCCAGAATTCTCTTGTCAGATACTTTTCACCAAAGATAGACCCCTTTTTCCTTATAAAGATGACTTTCTCCACAGATTTTTTTTCTCCTTATACATGTTTTATTCTAGACAGACCCTTTTCACATCAGACTTGGTCAAGATGCTTTTCACCTCAGATCCCTTTCTCTTTAGAGAGATAAATTTGTCCTCAGATCTTTTCTCCTTGTACAGAATTCTCCTCAGTCACATATTTTGCTCCTCAGACGAGTTTCTCCTCAGATCTTTATTCCTCACATACTTTTCAGTGGATGGATCCAGACTCTTTCTCCTCCGATTTCTCTTATCAGATACTTTTGACATAAGACAGACTTCTTTCTCTTCAGAGAAATGTCTTTCTCCACTGACATATTTCCTCACACATGTTGTACTGCAGACAGACCCTTTTCTCCTCTGACTTCTCTTGTCAGACCCTTTTCCGCTTAGACTGCTTTCTCCACAGAGAGTTGGCTTTCTCCTCAGATCTTTTCTTCTCATCTATTTCAGTGCAGATAGACCACTTTCTCCTTAGACCTCACTTAACGCTTTTCACCAGAGAGATACCTTCCCTCAGAGTTGGCTTTCTCCTAATGACCTTCTCATACAGGATTCTCCTCAGACACAGCCCTTTCTCCTCAGATTTTCATCAGATATCTCTCTTCAGATGTGTTTCTTTGAACAAAGACAGCATTCTCCAAAATTTTTTTTTATCTTTACATATGCTTCTTCACAGATGAATGCTTTTCTCCTCATACTTCTCTTGTAAGACAATTTTCACCTCATATTGACCCCATTTTCCTCATGGAGATGTCTTTTTCCTCAGATCTTTTCACCTCAAAAACTCCTGTCTTCAGACTTTTCTTCTGACAAACCTTTCTCCACAGACATCTCTCTTCAATATGCTTCTTTCCAGCAAACAAACCTCTTTCTCCCTATATTCAAGTTATGGTTTATGGGAAGTCTGGTCACTTGAGTGTTCATGCCCTGAGAGTACAGAGTGACAGGGAAAAGTAACAGAATGAGAACCATGCCCACACTAGGGGACTGTTTTCCCTCTATCAGGAGTTCAAGATTCTGCTGGAAGAGATGGGATGCCCATGTACATGATGTCCCCTGAGCAAGCCAGAGGGACCTTGCTGGAATCCTGGAGTGACAGTGTCCTTCCAGATCAGGGTGGAAGATGAATTCAGTGAGAATGCTGGGTCTGAAGGAGGTGCACTTGAATTGGGGACTCTTGTGTCTTGGGAGGCTCTGATCACTTTCTTCACATGTGTGTGGAGATCAGGTCTGAGGAAAGCTGAGGGTCTGCAGAGGCAAGTGGGAGAGCAGAGCATGGCCTGGAGAGGTGGGTAAGAGTGAGTGGGGCCACCAGATTGAAAGGGACAGGCTTCAATGGCCAAGAGCTAGAAGCAGTTGGGGGGAGATTTTGGGAGACATCACATTTAGAATCTTCTTTCTGATTGCTCCTATTCTAGTAACCCAGCTACATACTCTCTGTGCATCCTCTGCCCTGCAGCCAGTGACATGCAGGAGCATTCTGCAAGATTGAAGGACTCATTTGAACCCAGCAAAGCTGGCCGACTCTTCTGGGGTTCCTGGCTTGCTGGCAGCCCTGTCTTTACGACTGATTGAGCAGAGGTGGGGACTCAGAGGAATGCTTTCAAATTCCAAGTGCCCTTTCCTGGTGTTAGCATTGTTGGATGCCTTAAAGGGTGGAGCCCTCAGACCACAGAGAGGCTGAGCTGGGACTCCTCCTTCAGGTCAAGGTCAGCAGCTCAGTGTGCATGGCTGAATGTGCCACTGACCCTCCGCTCTGGCTCCCACAGTGCCACCTCCAGGCACAAGCTGACTTACATCAATCTCACACTCAAGGACAGTTGCTTCTCCTGATTTCATATTTTCTTTGAGGTCTGTCGGTTTTGAAAAATAATTCAAATGACTTTTCCTCTCTAAAATTTCCCTTCATGGTTCTCTCTCTCTCTCTCTCTCTCTCTCTCTCTCTCTCTCTCTCTCTCTCTCTCTCGATTCGAATCTGCTCTTCCATATCTGAAGTCAATTAACTACAACCTCTATTTTTGTTATATTCCTAGCATTTAGTACACAAAAGGGTTCACTTGTCACTTTTCAGAGAAAGTCAAGGACACTGGGCTTTACCTTGGGGATGAAATGAAATTTCATTAAAAGGAAAGATCCTTCATTCTGAGAGGATGAATTGAAAAGAACTTAAAGCAAAATGCCAGCTGCTTAATTTAGAACATTGAACTCAGCAGAGCAAAGGGACCGTTTCTCATCTATGTGTGGATTTCGGGGATTCAGAGCTGGTGGAAAAACCTGAAACGTAGACAGTGGCTAACCGCTTTGCCCTGCCCAGGAACGGGGAGCTGAAAACACGTGGAACTGTCAGTGCCAAAACTAGGGATGTCTTGGGTCAACTAGGCAGACTGGTCCCCTAAAATGTAGAGCAGGTAAGAAGTTCACAATTGTTGCATCGCAGGACCTGGGCAGCTGTTTCCCCTGTCTGAGCCTCATTTTCCTCCACTGTGAAGGGAAGAGATGGGACGAGGAGGCACCTTCCTGCTTGAACATGTCTTTTTGAGTCCAGAGAATGTCTAAACAGGTGCTTCTTTTTGTTGCGATAAGGGCGCTATACCACAAAAGCCACCCTTTCAAGTTTTTACACGGTTGTGGCTTTTACCATAGTATTAGAGTCATGTAACTATGACCACATTTTTTTTCACTTCTGTTCTCAGACTAGATTGTCTCCATTAACTTATTTTCATTTGCTCATTCTTCTTTTGCTAACTGAACATTTTAGTAGTTTTGTTTGTTTGTTTAAGCTACTCTGCCTATGAATTTCTATTTATTGCCATTTAGTTCTGGAGGTTCATTTTGTTCTTTAATAACAGTTTTATATTTGAATTCCCTATTTGGTGAAACACTATTCTCAGGTTTTCCTTTATGTCCTCAAAATGGTTTCCTTGAGTTCTTTCAGCTCGTATTTATAAGAGCTGACATAAATTAAAGTCTTTGTCTAGTAAGTCTCACTTCATGTTTGTCTCAATGTTTTCTTGAACATCGGACACTTAAAATAAGGTGGCAGCTCTGAAAGCCAGGCCACCCACCCGCCTGTGTTGACGACTGTTCATTTGTTTAGTGACTTCCTTGGACTAAATATTTCCTTTCATGTGTGTCCACAGAAGTCTCTGCTCAGTTAACAAGTAATCAACGAATGATGGGGCATCGTTCTGTAGAAGTCTCAAAGCAGTACGCTTTCCAGTCTTTGTTGAGGAGCTCTGTGTGCGTTATAGCAAAGGGTTTCATTGCTATACTGCTTTCAACTGTGCCTGCTCTTGTGCGCATGCTCTCTCCCCCCGCCCTCTCTCTTACAAGGAAGGTACGGCAGGAATGAAGGCAGGAACAGAAAGGAGGAAGAAACACTCCATTTGTCCTTTATCTAGTTGTTCACTCTTGGCTATTTCCCTCTGGGCCTGGGACTTGAACCCAGGGGTATGTGGTCCGTGTCTTATGGGGCGATTGACCTAACCGCTACTCCACCAGGACATACCTCATCTTGTTCTCTTTACTTGCACAGGGCCCCAAGGTCAGCGAGAGGTGAGAGAGCAGGGCCTTCTCAGACATACACATACCACACTTCGGCTAGCCCTTCACCAACTGGAAGACATTAGAGCTGTTGCTGGGTTCTGTCAACTATGAAAAAAGCTACTATAAACATTCATGCAGGGATTTTTGTGTGAACATAAATCTTATATGTCTACCACGTTTCTTTCCATGTCTTAACTATTGCAAGTAATGCTCCCATAATCATGGGAGCACAGATATCTCTTTGAGATAGTGATTTCACTTCCTTTGATAGAGACCCAGAAGTGGGATAGCTGGATCATATGGTAGCCCTAATTTTTTATTTTTGAGGGGACCTCTGTATTGTTTTCAATTGTAGTGGCAACAATTTATATTCCCACCAACAGTGTGCAAGGCTGCTATTTATTCCCCATATCCTCTTAACACATCATTTTTGTCTTTTTGGCGACAGCCATCCTAACAGGTGTGAGGTGATATCTCACTGCGGTTTTGATTTGCATCTCCCTGGTGGTTAGAGATGTCGAGTGTCTTTTCATGCGCCTGTGGGACATTTGTATATCTTCATGAAAAAAATCCATTCAGATCCTCTGCCCACTTTATAATTGGATTGTTTGTGGGTTTTATTTTTGCCTGTGGTATTGAGTTGTAAGAGTTCTTTACATATTTGGTTTATTAACGTCTTATATTATGGTCTGCAAATATTTTCTCCCATTTCAGAGGCTGCTTTTTCATTTTATTGATGATTTCCTTGTCCCCGAAGGAGGTTTTTGTTTTGATGTAACCTCACTTGTCTAGTTTTGCTATTGTTGTCAAATAAAAAAACAATCATCCCTAAGTGTGATGTCGAGGTGCCTACCACCTGTTTTTCTTTTAGGAGCTTGATTTCAAGTCTTTTGCTCAAATCTCTAATTCATTTTGACTTGATTTTTGTGGAAGCTAGGGGTCGAGTTTTGTTCTTCTGTGAGTGTCCAGGTTATTAAAAAGATTGTCCTTTCCCAACTAGATATGATTGATTCCTTTGTTATAAATTAATTGACTATATATGCATGAGGCTTTGTTCATTTTTAATTAATTTGTTTTCATTGTTGAGCTTTGAGAGTTCTGTACATATTTCAAAGTTGGGTTTTGATTTCAAATGCACAGCCCTTCTGGGAGACTCTGGCACCCTCCTGCTGGGAGACTCTGGCGCCCTCCTGCTGGGAGACTCTGGCGCCCTCCCACTGGGCATCCTGGCTCTACATTGTTACATAATCTTTTGTGTTTTATATTAGATACATGTAATACATGTTACGCACCCCCCACCCAGTTTCAGTTCAAGAAACGCATCTTGTGTGTCCGGGTTAAAGACTGTCCAAGGTACTAGGGGATCCAAATGGAATTAAAGCACTTGGCTCCTACAATGGAGGAACTTGGTTTTAAGAAAGGTGTTTTTTAAATTTGGATTAAATTAGAAAATACATGTGAATGAATTCGTGTAACATACCAGTTTTTTTGTACACTGTTCTAATGGCTGAAATAAGTTCATTATGACTGTACACAAGCCACACATGTCATTAGTGAATCCTTGCTTTGCTCAAATACCCTCCCTATAGTCCTTTCCCTAAAATAGCATTATACCCTGAAAGAATGCAGTTGGCATGAAAAGCTTTCTGCTGCAATTTTCAGGGGAAGCTTTCTGCTGCAATTTTCAGGGGATACGCCTGTACTCAGTCTGCACATCTCAGCTCACGGCCTTCCCTGCCTTTCCCTGAAAGCCATCTTACAGAACTGCAGTTTACGACCTCTCTGCAGCACTGCTGGAAAATTCTTCCCGAACACAGAGAAAATTAACTTTCCACAGTAACTTAAGTAGCAACTGCAATTTCTGAAAATCCTCTTCCACTGAGTTAAAAAAAAATGAGACATAGCAAGTTTATGTTGTTTTTATTCACTGATTAAGACAATAAAAGTTGTGCTCATTTCAATATTAAGAAATTAAAGCCTCCCTGGAGATGTTCTCTGCCCTGGAGTAGCTACATCGGTCAGCTGCAAACAGGTTGGCCAGCTTGCGAGCAGGAATGCTCCCTGCGGCTGTGGTACCTATAACCTCACTCTGCTGTCGAGGGCGGAGAATTAAGTGATGGAAATCTTTCTTTTTTATGATCAAAGAAAACTAAAAACAGGACTATAAAATAAAAGAGCAGCTGTAAGAGAAAATGCACTTAAGATATCTTTTGGTTGAAGGCTTTAGCTTCCAGCCTCCCATGGTAGAGAATTTATGCTGATGTTAAATAAAGAAAAGAGGCCTTTTTCAGTTTGCTTTAAAGCTTCAAAATGACAGTGAGTAAGCGGAGGACAGCCTGCAAAAGGCTGTGGCCCTAGACACTGGCCGTGTGTGGTCTCCAACAGCAGTGATGAGCAAACAGACCTTCCCAGTGTCACGCAGCGGCACCTTGGCTTCGAAGCGGGCACTGCTGGGGGACTCTTGTCTCTCAGGCCCTCTGGCTGCTGACATGATCAAACAGGAAGATGAACGCCCAGGTGGAGAGAAGACGGAGGGCTCTGGACCAATGGGGACTTTTCTAGTCAGGCTCTTGAAGCTTCTTAGCCATGAAGTACTGTCAGGATATTTTTGAGAGAAGAAAGGAAGGGAGGGAAAGAAGGAGGGAGGAAAGAAATAGGACAAGAAAAAAGAAAGACTCCCAAGTTGGATCTGGGTATTCTTTGCCAAATATCATTTTAATTTTTTTCCAGGCTCAGAAGACGAACTGGAGCACCCTCCAGAGAAGACAGCAGAGACAGAAGCTAATTCTGCAGCCTAAATGTGGTGATACAATGTTGCTGGCATGCTTTCTGGTGTAAGGTAATGGAGACCCATGTTAACTGGAGTTAGAACAATGATATATTTAAAGTTTTATACAAGGAAAGTACTATAGTTTTCAAGTAGCACTTATGTCTTTACCAAAAATTCCATATACTCTCTCCAGGGTTCCCAAGCAGATCATGCGTGGATAGACATTACACAAGCCGGGTCCGAGTTCTTCTAACTTGACCAAACCACGCAACCTTGGGAGCTGGCCTTCTCGCCTGTAAAATGGGGATATGATGCCTACCTCTCAGCACAGCTCTGAGGAGCCGATGAAATGATATATTCAAATAATATGCTCCGTGCATTCTAATTCAGGAGACTTGCTCCTACTGGGTTAGCGATGGTGAAGACATGATCATTGCTAGCGCTGCGGGATGTCGTCCTGTGGGGAGCTGAGATAGCAAGGACTCTGCCCTGAAGAGGGGACCAGGAACCCGAGAACTGGCCCACTGGCTTTCCCTGGCGTGTCTGCCCGAGGAGCAGCGTCATGTCACTGTTCGCGTCATGGCAGGTTCGGGACTCTGAGATGAGCCTGCGGGCTGGGCTTCCGCACTGGAGTGCGGTGGCCTTCGCCCAGGGCGCGGTCCCCGTGTGAACCGAGAACTGCAGGAGGCACAGCAACGAGTGGGGCAGGCAGTACTGCTGGGACAACCTGGGCACACGCCTCAGAGGAGAGTCCTCCCCTCGCTTTTCTCTGTGAACAAACACCTTGATCCACATCTTTTTAGACCCCAGGAACAGGAAGGGGACTGGTGGAGGAGAGGAGCCAAGAGCTGGCATTCTCGGGGCCTCGTTCTGTGTCAGGCTCCACCTTGATGCAACACTAATGCTTTCCTCCTGACAGCCCCTCTGGTGAGAGGAGGTTACGAACCCATTTCCTTCTTTTTCTAAAGAGGAAGGGGGAAGGCAGACAGGGAGAGAGAGGAGAAAGACGCATGTGACTATTTATTTAGTTGATCATTTTGGTTGTTCCTCTGGCCTTGGGTCAAGAACCAGGGTCCTCGAGCTGTATGTGGGCTGCGCCTCTGAAGCTACAAGCTTAACGCCTGAGCCACCAGCGTGAAACTATTTACCCATCTCGAGGAAGCTCAGCCCAGAGTGGGAGAGTCAAGATCTGACCCTGCTGTCCCACCTGGAAGCTACAGTATGACTCAGAGCAGCTGCCCCCTTAACTAAAAAGTATCTCATGCCCATGTGCGACGATATACTTGACTTGAATATCTAGCCAGAGTGAATACTTTCGGTATGACGGGAGAGAGGAACTTTCATCTAGATATCCGATGTGCTTATCCCACATTCCCATCAACTATCACTGTGGATGAGACGGGGAACACACAGGTCCGAGTTAGTGACCCCGAGACCTGGATGCATGAGCCTCCGCCCAGAGACGGTGCCATTTTCCTCGGACTTTGGTCTCCTGTCAGGAAACGAGCTCCCTCTCGGTGATGACACCATCTGCAACTGACATCACAGACTTGCCATGAGACAAAATGAGAATTTGTGCACGAGCTTGTCAGCATGCCCGCTGTTTTTTACTGAAAATCTAAGTTTATATCTTATGATTCTTCTTTACCATTCAATTAATCCACTCAAAGAAGAGACACCCGATACAACTCTCAACACTGCTATCTGATCAGGACCCAGAATACAATTCTCATTGGACGTAGACGAGGCATGAAGATACAAACACAGTGAGCACGTCAGAACTATATTAAAACCCAAACAGTCCTCTACTCCAGGGATGGGCTGTTTAGACCAAGGACAACGCACACCCCCTATTTCTAACCCACCATTTCTGGGGAGCACGCCCTTCTGAGTCCTGCCATTCACCCCCGAGCTTTAGACCAGCACACCCAAAACAGAGCCTTTATTTTTCCCTCCCACAAGCATCTCCTGTTCCTTCTGTGGGACACACGTCATCGGTGATCTGTCCCCAAACTAAACATCTCATGGCTGTCGTCAGTTCTGCCCTGTCTGATGTCCCATAGCCAATTGTGTTTGTCAAGCAAACCTTGACAGTGGCTCATTGGAGTGGTTCATGAGGCCAGCCCTCCTCACCACTCCCAGGCTCCGTGTCCCCAACCTTCCCGGGACTGTGGCCATAGTCCCCCATCTGGTCTTGTGGACTCACGTCATGACCCTTAGACCTACGCCTGTCCCTGCCTGTGGTCATGGGAGAGCCTGAGGGATGGTCAGTCACGTCAACCTCTCCACTGTGGGATCGATCACTCTCGTCGATCCATTTACAAATCGCACTAAGAAAATGCCACAGCTGACAAAGCCAGACTCAAGGCTGTCCTTGGTCTGAGTGTCACTTAGCATGACCAACTGGATGTATTTTGAGGCATTCTCCACCAGGTACAAAAGTGGGGCCCAACAAAAAGACGTTTCAGAGCTGGAGCACCCCCTGCAGGCTTCAGCAGAATGAAGAGAACAAGCAGAGTAGGGAAGACCACACACGGGAAAAGGAAGGCTCTGCAGAGCTGGGGTGTAGGCCGGACTCCGTGGCAGGAAGGAAAGCGGGTACTGGAGGTGAGCGCGTCCAGTGGCCAGCACAGAGGCAGGCTGCCACTGCAGCTGTGATGTCCAGCCTTCCCGAAACAGGGTCCAGCCTGCCCGCTCCTGGACACCCCTCTCCCCTCTCCTTGCTGGAACTGCATGTTAGGACAAGGACATCCCTTTTCCTGCATAAGTCACTCAACCTTTCTGTGCTTCAATTTCCTCATCTCTAAGATAAAAATGCCTTTATCACCCTGTTGAGCTGTTTGTTGGAAGCAAGCAAAACATTCTTTTTTTTGCTTGATTTTTAAAAAAATGCTGTAAAACATAATGTTTACTATTTAAACCATTTTTAAGTACACAATTCTGAGGCATTAAGTACCTTCCCACTGTTGTGCAGCCCACAAAACACTCACATGCATGATTCTCATTTCAAGAGGAATAACAGGGGCTCAGAGAGGTTAAGTAACTTGCCTGAGGTCACACAGCCCATAAGTCTCCATGACTGTGGACGTCACACTTGGCCTAGTCTTTCTCTGGGCATCTCTGGCTGAGTTCGTACACTTTCCCCACTGCCTGATGACCCATGGGGACCGGACCTGTCACCCCACAAAGAACGGGCTATAGTGAACATCGGAAATGCACTCTCTGGGCAGATACAAGGAGTGTCACGCACTGTCCCCTAGGATTCCATGTGTGTGAGAGCACGTGTGTGTGTACACGAGTGTGTGCATTTTCCCTAAGAGTTCACTCTAAATGTCACGGCTCCACCCCCAAAGTGTTGGGTCATTTACTCAACACTGATCAACACGCACTGGTAGAAGTCTTCTTGGAAACAGTGATGGGAATTGGGATTTAGGGGTTCAAATTCCAGGGAAAGAAAAGTGACAACTGAGGTGACGGTAAAAAGAAGGAAAAAATGTAGGGTGCGGAGCATACATTTCAGTCACTCTCTGAGAATCTGGCACAGCGCTCACCTCCTTCTGCCAGGGAGGGCATAGCAGTGACTTGGCACATCTCAAGCCAGATGTCACCCTCATCTGGCTGCCTTGGCTGGCGGGTTGTTTGGAAAGTATTCCCAACACAGAGCAGGCGGGCTCCCGTGCGAGGTGGCAGCAGAGGTGGGAGCCAGGGACACCTCTGTGGTCATGCTGGTCGCACCCCCTCCACCATCTCAGCTCACGCAAAGGTCCCTGGGAGGGCCGGGTGGCTTCGCGCGTGGGATCCCCCGCACTGGGGCAGGGGCCGCGGCCCTGTTCATGGAGACAAGGTCCCCGTGCTTTTGGGACCCGGTCGCAATGCTGCTCTGGGGCTCTTCTGTCGGCCAGACCCTCAAGCATGCGCCCAAGGATGGACGGAGGAGCAAAACCTGTGTCTGGGGCACTTGCCGGTGCCCTCTGCAGCCTGAGCTTCCTGCAGGTCGGTGGTGCCGGGCAAGGAGCCGACTCCTGGGCCAACACCAGACAGGGAGCTGTGCGGCTGCAGCCAGCCAGGAGGCAGGGAAGGCTGGGCCTGGGGGCCCATGACGGCAATCACGCTGGGGGGGCGGTCCCGGGCAGAGGGGTCCTCTGGAATGAGGCCTCACCCACAGCCCCAAAGTGCCATTACACAGAGCTGCATGTTTGCACACACATCAGTGTGAGAGGGGAGGGGCACGGCACAACCTGCCAACCAGGCGTCCTGTCCCCATCTGCCGCCCGCACCCAGCACCTGTCGGGAACAGCTGCTGGTGGCAGATCGGAGGTGAGGGCAGCAGGCGGCCCCACCCACGTGGCCTGGCTCACAGGAATGCCAACTGTTCCCTTCCAAGGTCAGCCCCCCGGGGCCACCGACTGTTTACCTCCCCGCAGGCCTTGTCAAGGGCTGAGAGAAATGCATTCGTATCCCCGTGGGAAGAGAACAAGTCCGGAGCCCCCCTTTTCTGCAGGTGGGAGCCGGAGGGGAGCCAGTCCCCATCAACAGTGAGACGTCCCAACTATGTCAACACCGAGGTATACAGGTGGCGTAAGTGCCAGAGGGCTGGGTTCTCAGAGGCACTGTCTCGAGTAAACAAAGCCTGCTTCGTCGAGATAAAACAAAAACCTCTAACACTGCAACGACTTTGAAGGAGAGAGCCCCTGAGTGAGGCGTGAACTCCCCTGCCCATCAGAGCGGCAAGTGCCCATCATTCCTGGGTGCTCCGCAGCTGCGGGCGCTTCGCTACTGGCCTTCACTCCAGCCATCCTGCCCCCGGGAGGACCCGGGCTCACAGGGGCCTTGATTCCGGAGGGCCCCAGCAGCCGCCGCTGAGCTGGGGCCTGTGTCCCGGTGTCTCGGTGCCTCCAGCCCATGTGGGCCCCACCTGCTCGGCCCTGCGAGGCCTGAGGCACATCCAGGCTGTGCAGAAGACGGGGGCCCACACGCGCCTGCCTTCTCCCCAACCTGCGGGACTTCCCATTGTCTGAGTCAATGTCACTTCCTCCTGGGACCTGACTCTGTGGCACCTGGCTTCAGGAATCCTCACATCTGCTGGGTGGTGTTTCTTTCCTCTCTAGCCTCTAGGTTTCCAGAAGTTTCACTGGTGCCTTCGGGGGCCTTCCTGAAACCAGCCCATGACATTTTCATCGGTGGAGTCTAACCTGTAGGGGCCAGTAAATGAGAATCTTGAGTTTTCACAAGTTGCATGCTAGCACCTGTCAGCAGCACAGTGACGTCGTGCAGCTGGTCAGGGCCCTCCCTTCCTGCTCCAGCAGCGTGAGGTGATGTTACATGGGAGCTATGTGCTTTGGCCACGGGTTTGGTGACCAAGGACATGGAAGGCACGGTGTTCTCTTTGCTTCTCTGAAGAGCAGGAGGTACCAGGCTCATCCCCGTGTCGGGGTCCGTCAGTGCTGGGAACACGCATTTCCCTGTTTAAACCTCAAGTCTGGAAAATTCCCTATGGGACCAAGGAATGACAAAGGTGTCACTCCACTGTTCTTGGAAACAGTTTGGTCACTCACAACTGAAAAGGCTATTTCCCCATACAAATGTGACCTGTGTGGGAGAACCTTCCTGTCACTGGGCCCCATCAGAGCTCTGTCGCCCGCTCCGCCCCACAAGCCAGGAGCCTCTTTGCAAAGTCTGATCTGGGTGCTGGGCTTCAACTGTCTCCGGGGCGCTGCAGGCTGGGGGGTTCCGAATGTGGCTTGGGGCCTCTTGCTGGGGAAACCCTGTGGGAGAGGACGCCCTGGATGGAAGGAAAGCATCCAGCCCAGAGAGCAGGTTGTAGGGAACACACCCAGCTTGGCACTGGCCCCAGAATGCGAGGGCTGACAGGGTTCTCCGGTCCAAGGAGGGGCTGGAATGGACCCATCAGGGGAGGCGCACCCCCTGACAGCTTCCTCCAGTTTGGGGGAAGCTCCTTCTCAATGCTCGGGGACGGGGGACATGAACCCACAACACAGCCCTGAGCGCCAGGACTTGTGCGGGAGAGGACGGCGCCCCTTGGCCCTGCAGCACGGACTCCAGAGGGGAGAACTATGGAGCTTGAGTAAAGAGCCTCCCACGTTCAGGGCTTGCACACTCTTCTTTATAAAAATTATTATGACGGAATATACAAAATCTAACACTCAGAATCTTGAGCATTTTTAAGTGCACAGTTCAGTACATGAAAAACATTCACGTGTTGGGCAGGCTCCATTTCCAGAAACTTCCTCATTCCAAACAGAACCTGTACCATTAAACAATAACTCCCTCTTTCCCTCTTTCCACGCACCTGGTGACCTGGGCTTACTTTGTCTCCACGAGTTTCCTATCTGGAGGCTTCACAAAGCGCAATCCAGCAGCACGGACCTCTGCCCGAATCACCTTCCTCGAAGGCTGAATACGCTCCTGTGTCTGGATGGACCACATCCCGCTTATCCATGCAACTGCGTATAAACCCTTGTGGTGCTTCTGTCGCCTGTGTGCTGCGAATAACACCCCTGTGAACCCGGCCAAACAAATGTCTGAGTCTCTGCATTCAGCTCTTTTGGACCTATTTCTAGGAGCGGAATTGCGGGATCACGCGGTGACTCTACGTGCCGCTCCTGGCAGCGAGGCCACCTGTGCTCCGCAGAGACTGCAGTTTTACATCCTGCAGATGTCCAACGCGCTTCTCTCATCCTCACCAGTACCAGCTATTTGCTGCTTTTTGTCTTGCTTCTGTCACAGCTGTCCTAGTGGGTGTGAAGTGGTGTCTCCATGAGGTTTGATTTTCATTCCCCGAGGTCGAGCATCTTCCCGTGTGCTTATCTGGAGATCTTCCTCAGAGAAATTTATTTTACCAAGTTTTGAATTGTGTTGTTTTATCATTGCTGAGTTACAGGAGTTCTTTATATAGTCTGAATACTACTCTTACCAAGTATATACATGCAAATGTTCCCTTCCATCTCGTGGCTCTTTTCACTGTCCTTTGATGCACAAGTGTTTTCATTTTGATGCAATCTATGTACTTTTTTCTTGTTGCCTGTATTTTGTGTCACATCCAGAAATAACTGCCGAATCCAATGTAGTTTTTCACTAAATTCATTGGAAAGTCAAAGATCTTCCTCTAAGCTTTCTTCTACAAGTTTAATAGTTTTAACTCCTAAGTTTAAATCTTGAATTCCCTCTGAGTCACACTTTATAAATGGCGTAAGATAAGAATTTCATTCTCCTGCATGTGTATTCACTCACCACCAACCACTTGTTTTAAAGACTAACCTTCCCCCCAGACGGTCTTGGCAGAACGACTGGCCTCTCTGTGAAGCTCCAGTCTTGCTTTCTAACTCTGCTCCTCACCCTTCCCTTTCTGCTGCCACCTCAGCAGGCTGACAGCTGCCCTCCCCTCAGCCTCCAGCCCTGTCCTTGCTGTCCCAGGTGCAGCCCCCAAGGGCTTGCACAGCATTCACAGTCAACACTGACCCTCAGACCCTCCATTCTCCCACACCTGTTCCCACTCCGGTTCTCCCTCTGGTTCCAACGGCCGGGGGTGGGGACTTTGAAACCATTCTTTCCTCCAGCCCCCAGTCCTCCACTTG
>RJWH01010330.1:0-17281 GCA_004363575.1 Solenodon paradoxus
CATTTAACTTGGGGTAGACTGCTTTGTCTGTCTATGTCTCTACTTTATGCCATCCTCCAAATTCAGCAACTGAGTGAGTGGCTCTCTAAGAACAGAGCAGAAGGCATGTGTGTGAGAGGCTGAATTACTAGCAATTACCTCGGCTGCTCCATGGCTCTTCCACAGGTGACCTGGAGAGAACAGAGGTTTTCTCCTTGGGAACACACCTGTGAGGTGTCATTTCTACTTGGGTGCCACTGACATCTGTCCCAGCACCATGTCTAGGGCCCCTTCTGATCAGGGTCCACTGCTGGTTGAAGGGTTCACTGTCCCTTAGGCTCCCATCTCTCTTCATATCATTTTGCTGACTTCACACAAACATACTCTGAGAACAGAGTACTGGACCAACCAGAACCCCTTCCATCTCTCCTCCCTAGTGTCCCCAAGCCTAGTGTCCCCAAGGTCGTTGTCCTCTACAGCAAGAGAAGGGAACCCAGGCTGGCTCTGGACCCTAGAGGCACAGGCAACAGCACTTCTCTGAGCCAACATGCCTCTGCCACCTTCCAAGGAGCCCTGTGCCCTGTGCCTCAACAGACTGGTATTTCCAAGAGCTCAGTCAGTCATGTTGGTGTGTCATGTAGCTGTCCAGGGGAAGTGCAATACCTAGGAGATGAGGACCTACAAAAAAATCTGCCCAAAGTGTTTGGGTCATGTAATCTGTGGGTTTCATTATTGAGAACCTGATGAGTCCTAGACCCTTTTTAAGCATTTTCTCAGCATTTTGGGGAAAAACATCCCAAGCTTCCCAGTTTGGCTCAGTTCCCATCTCTGTGCTTCACCATCATAACCTCTTAGTAGTCACCTCATGCAATTCCCACCCAACCACCCACCACTGTTTTGTGGTCCCCAGGCAGCCAGAGTAGGCTGCCCTTGACTTGGAGCAAGTTAGGAACAAATCGTGTGTACCATGGAATCTTTACAGCAGATCAGAATTAGAATTTTCCAGCCCCTAGTTGAGATTATTATTTTTTAGTGTCTGACACAAAAACTCTGTGGCTCCATGTCATGAAGGGAGGGTATGGCCTCTGTCATGGTGAGCTCAGGGCAGGTGTTGTGCTTCCTGGCTTCTGGCAAGACCACACTCAGCACCCTGTTTTCAGAAGTAACCTTCTCCAGCAATATCCCTCCCCAAAAGAAAGGTGTCCAATGGATTGTACTTCCTAGCCAGGAACAACTTCATCCATTGACTGGTTTGATTCCTGCACCACTCACCCTGTGGGTGTTGTTCTCAGGACCCTTCTCAATAAACTACGTGCAAATCTCAGAGACTTGGAGTCTATTTCCCTGTGAGCTTATCCGGCATGGGTAGGTATGGGATGTGGTCTTCATATGCAAACTCTAACAGAGATTTTGGAGATTTATTATTTGCGGAGGGCTGGCACTGAGATCCCTGTCACTGGTGGTAAATGAAACCCAGTGGTTGTTGGTGCACTGCTGCAGTACAGTTGTTGCACTTTCAGGTAGTGGTCTGGGTCACTGGTGCATTTGTTACCACTAGAAACAGTCATCTCAGGTATCTGAGACATTTGGGGGAAATACTTATTAGGAACTATGGAATTGGATGGCTCTCGATTGGGTGCTTTCAACACATTGGGGAAGATAATAAAAGGCAGATGATGATTAATCACTAACAGAAGGCCAAGTGCAGAGATCAGACTGTCTCTTCAGTAATATCAGACGTCCTCCCCTGAACAGTGGGCTGAAGAGAGAACTGAAGAGTTGATTCAGATGTTCCTAGAATAATAGCTCTGGAGAAGGTGGAACTCGGCCCTGGCAGATCTTCATGCCCTGACTGGAAATAATGGGACCTTGGACCTAGGAGTGGAGTATTTAGGTCAATGTCTTTGAAACACTGAATTCTAGCTTTTTCTGACCCCCTCTGGGTTCACGCCCTCTCCTCCTGGGAGAAGGCCAGGCACTCAGAGGCATTGTGATGGCAGCAGCCCTATAAAGCATCCATGCCCTTCCACCTGTCCTCCTGGGCTCAGATCTATGACTAGGGTCAAGTCACAAGGTGAACCTGTTGGGACAATATGGGAACGCATTTGCATTGATTTGTATGGCAGGATCTGGGAGTTGAGGAACAGAATCTGAGTAGATTGGATTGAAGGGCGTTAAATACAAAATTGAGTAAGAAAGAACATGTTAATCGAGAGTAAACACTCCTGATACAGAATTTAATGTCAGGGCATGGAGCCCAGGAAATGACATAAGATACTGCTAGATGGGCTGGAAGCTCAGGAGATGTGAGGGCTCATATTAAGAGAAATAGAAGTGTAGTGATTTCTAGGTCTCTAGGGGAGAAGAGTAGAAAGTCTCAGAGAAATGGGCTCATTCAGGCAGATAAACCTAAAAGACTAAGTCCCACCAGCTGACATTGAGGAGTTTTTAGGGGACAAAGCATTTATTAAAATAACAAGAAATGCCTTAAACAACATTGAGTTTGTAAGGTCTGGGACATGCCTGAGCATCCTCTTCAGAACTAAGAACAGTTTGTTTTGCACCTCTACTTTTCACTACCAAGAAGAAACACAACTCCTATCAGGTTTCCTTGGGCTCTTCAGGCAGCATACTCCACACCTGGAGGAGCTGTTGGTCCCCGATGCTGAGTGTGGATTTATGCAAACCACAATAGGAGCTTCCAGTGGAAACACCCCGAGTTTGCGACTAAAGACAGGCCATCTGAAACAGAGTTATATTCACATTTGAAAAAGACTCCTTGGTTTGCTAATGTACCCTGACAGAAATGGGGCACCTAACTGTGGGGCAACAGATGGGCATGTGACCAGGACCTCCCAATGTGAGCTGGATTTAGTCAGACCCACTAAGTCATAAGGTCAGGCAGGACCAGCAGCAACCCACTGTTATACAGATTACAACTTGGTACAAATATGGCAGCTGCAGGATCAGACACGACTAGGGGC
This sequence comes from Solenodon paradoxus, assembly GCA_004363575.1. NCBI lineage: Eukaryota > Metazoa > Chordata > Mammalia > Eulipotyphla > Solenodontidae > Solenodon > Solenodon paradoxus. Next base: position 2,964 of record RJWH01010330.1, read on the forward strand.
AGAGTACAAGGGAACTACATGACCTGATGAATCCCCACATCTGACAAAAGTGCCCCAGTATCTCACCTTCAGGGCACACCTAGCGCTCCTTTTAGGACCTGTTGAGCCTCTGACTGCTGTGACTGTCTCAGCCCAATATTTTCCTCTGTTCACTCTTGCTCCAGATGCTGTTCCTGACAAAATTCCCTAAAAGGGGAGTGTTTTTCAGACTCTTTTTCCTTAAGAACCTAACCTGGGGCCCTTCATTCATCAATCCAGTAATCTCAGTTTCACAGACAGATTCTAAGCTGGACTGGACCCCTCAGGAAAGTGACAGAAATGAAAGAATCATTGTCAACCACACAGAATTCTTGGATAGTACATAGCAGGCTTTTGTGTAATTTGTTTTCAGAAACAAAATGAGTATTGTTTCTTCCCCGTCATTAGTATGGAGGAGAAGGCTTAGAGATAAGAGAGGTGGCTAAGTTGACTCTTGTTTAAAATGCATCTATGGGAAGATTGGAAATTCACAGCAGAGGAAAGAAGGGGGCCAAAACAGTAAAAGAATGGGGAGGTCACAGTCTGTTCTTGGACACCGTGGGGCCAGGCTCCATCCTTTCATTCTCAATCCTGTGCACTTGGTTGGTCGCATCTTGGTTTCTAAGGTTAACATAGTTTTCCCTTTGAAGTTTCAGGGTCTCTAGTATGGCTTTTTTTTTTTCCTGTGGAGTTGCCTGTCCTCTAGGAGACGTTTGGAATGCCCTCCAATTTCTTTGGGAGATCCCTTCCCTCCAGAACTGCATGACACAGAGTGAGGTATCAATAAATGCATGTGAATGATGGGGTGGGGGGAACCCCAGGTTTCTACTGACAGGCCAGCTCCTCACTGAAGAGGATGCTTCTTCTCAGAGCTTCAGGGGGCACATGGCTGCCTCACACAGAGTATTACTCAAAGGAGGTGAGGGCCTTAACCTCAGTCAGCTGACAGGGAGTTCGACTCTCTTGGATCTGACAGTGGGTTCCTTTCCATCTCAGCTTCATGGCTCAAGTCAGGAGATACTAGTCTGCCAGACTAGCCTCATATCTAAAGTGTAATGTGTGTGGAGGATTCCCAGGAGGATTCTGTGTGCCCAATACCATCACTCCTTCCAGGGAGTCCCATGACTGAGTCCTTTGTTCTAAGGATGAAGGAGTCAAGACTTCTCACAGCTCTCTGATTATCCTGTTTGAGGTCTCGGGGGCATGTGCCCTCCTCCTTCCATTGCCCCCCGGGCTTAGATCTTCTCTCATAGCCTGTCCCACCTCAGGTCTTTGCAAAGTTGGTCCTGGGTAGATATAAGGATTGCTCTGTGTGTGAGAGTATCTTCCCAGGTTTCCTCATCTCAGGTATGAACTCCTGGAGCTTGCTAGAGAGACCATCCACTAGTCTGCGCTCTGGGTGATCTTGGGAAAGGCCTGGAGGAATGGGGTCTCTCACTTCCCTGTCTGAAGAAGGCCCTCATTCCACTCCTGGAATTTTCTGGAGAGGCCGTCTGTATGTTGCCCAACCAGAATTATGCAAATAGTGACATTCCATTTGAGAAGTGTTATCATGAGAATCACTGTGGAGTAGGTGGTGGCTGTGGGGGCTATTGTGAGGCAGGCAAGTGCTATCTAGAAGGTTCTGTGCCACCCTAAAATGGGAAATTCTCCATGGCATTAGCATTCAGCATGGACTCAGAGCACTGGCATGTAGTAGAATCTCAAAAGCATCTGTTAGATGATCCTCCCATAATGTTGGGGCTCAGAGACACCACAAGCACATGCAAACACTGAGTTGTTACCTCTGAAACCCCTTTACCTGGTAGGAGAGAAGGGAGTTCATTAGGTTTTCGATGGGCTCGGAGAGGCACCGGCCTTGCTGTTCATGGCCCAGGACAAGCGAGTTCTTTGCTCTGCCCTTAGTGGGGCTGGGGAGAGTGGAAACTGCCATACATATGTGTCAAAATATTCCAGCCATCCATTTAATCAGCAGACTTTCTGCTTGAACCCAGGGACACAGAGATGCATATAAAGCCATGTCCCTGTCTCTAGGAGTTTGAAAGGGAGCAGAGTTCAGGGAGAGAGAAAGGGAAGTGCGAGAGGCTTCAGGAACATCAGGTGCTACTTTGAGTATCCATATTCAGTGGCTTAGGGATAGCCTCCTGGGGTGCACACTTCTTTTAGATGTTGTTGCAACCTGAAGAGATGTCTGCATTCCCATGATTTGGAAAGAAACTGTATGTCCATTGACTGATAAATGGACAAAGAAAGCGTGATGTGATGTGTGTGTAAAGGAATATTATTCAGTCTTCAAAAAGAGGGAAATGCTTCCATTTGCTACAATATGGGTGAACTTGGAGGATCTTATGCTAATTAACATCAGTTAGACACAGAAGACACAAACTAATGATCCCAGTTACATCAGGAACCTAGAATAATAAAGAACAGAGATTGGTGGGTATTAGAGACCAGGGAGAGTGGAGTTGGTCAAAGGGCACACAGGTCTACTTCTTCAGGATGAGTAAGTTAGAGAACTATTCTAGTCATTCTGCAGTTAACAATGTTCTATTGTATACCTAAAAATTTGCATAGGGCATAGATCTTATGTTAAATGTTCTTATAAGAAAAGAGATGGAGGAAAATTTCAGAAGCGATGTTAAGTTTTTGGCATTGTATATGTGATGACTCATGAGTCTTAAAACTCATATGATGCATATATTAAATATGTATGATGTTTTTGTATGCCAGTCATATCTCAACTTAAAAAAGGAAAACAAAGTTAAAAATAAAAGAAAGTTGTGGATTGCTAAAAAAAAACAAACTTGTATTAAATCTAGTTCTAACTCAACCATTATTTTTTCTTACTTCTTTTCTACCAACTCCAAACTGATGCAGGACTGTCACTCACCTACTCAGCACTGCAGCTTCAAGATTCTTTGAATTGTTAATACCTGAGCTACAGTTCCTTGCTTCACCCTTAGCACCTAGCAGGGGTCCTGTTCTCATCTGCTCAGCACTGGGTGGTGCTATTAGGGCTGCCTGTGAAAAGGTCAGCTCTGAGAATTCCAGTCAGAGAAGCACAAGATGGGGACAGAGAGCCAAGGGTTTATTTTTAAAATCTACTTGATGACTGTTATCCAAAAGATTGGAAAAATGCACATGTTGGTGAGGATGCAGAGAAAAGGGAACTCTTACATTGGTGAGAGTGTAAACCGAGGCAAACTTTATGGAATACAGTATGGAGATTCCTCAAAAATTGAGAATGGAAATTCCATCATCCCACTTGTGAGTATTCACCCCCCCACCAAACCTTCAGAAACACTAATTCACAGATATACATGGACTCCCCATGTTTATTGCAGCATCATGTTATTCTTTTTAATAGAAATAGTTGTGATTTCTTTTGTTCATAATGCTGCATTCATTTTAGATATTGAAACTGCATCTCAGTGTATACTTGACAGCACACCCACCACCAGAGTTCCAGTGTCCTTTACCACAACATTTTACCCTCTCTCCTTTGCTCCCTTCTCCTACCCACCTGATAGCCATCATCTTGTATCCTGTGAGTTTTGGGGGTTTATCTATTGTATTCTACATATGAGCAAACCCATCTTTTTTCTTTCTGACTTATTTCACTTAACAGGATCCCATCCCTTTCCATCCAGATTGTTGCAAAAGGAATGATTTCATTATTTTTCATAGCTGCATAGAATTCCAATGAGTATATACACCATAACTTCTTTATTCAGTCATCTGTTGATGGGCATTTAGGTTGTTTCCATGTCTTGGCTACTATGAACTGTGCTGCTATGAACATGGAGGTGCAAATTTTTTTCTGATTAGAGATTTTTTATTCTCTGCGTATATGTCCAAGAGTGGGATTTCTGGATTGAATGGTAGACCTTTGTATTCCCACCAACACGATAGGGGGGCGTTCCTTTTTCTCCACATCCCCTCAAACACTAGCTATTTCCAGTCTTTTTGGTATAGGCAATGCTCACTGACGTGAAGTGGCATCTCATTGTAGTGGCTATTTATGTTTCTCTGATGAGTGATGTAGAACTTACTTGCAGTTGTCTGTAGTCAGTGTGTGTCTTCTTAAAATAGGTGACTTTTCAGTTCTTTTGCCCATTTTTGAGTGCATCATTTGCCTTTTTATTACTGAGATGTGTGAGCTCTTTATATATTTAGGAGCTATATCTTATCTCATGTATGTTATGTGAATATCTTGTCCAATTCTGTGGTTGTCCTTTTAAGTTGCTGTGCAGATTTTCAGTTTGATGTAGTACCAATTATTTAGTTTTACTTTGGCCTCTTTTGCCACAGCTGCTCCTTCTCCAAAGATCTTCTTGAATTTGAGGTCATAGCATGTTATTTATTTATTTATTATAGAATTATTCTACATTTTAAAATCATTTCCTATGTATAGGTTCCTCATTTCTTAAATATATTTCAGCACACCAGGTCATGGAGTGTTTTCCCCACATTTTCTTCTAAGCATTTTATGATTTTGGTTTTTATGTCCAGGTCTTTGATCTATCTTGATTTAATGTTTGTGTGTGGCAATAACGAGTAACCTGGTTTCTTTCCTTTCCTTTTTTTTTTTTCCAGATAACTGTCTAATTTTCCCAACATTATTTGTTGAATAGAATTTACTTCTTCCAATGTAGGCTTCTGGCTCCTTTGTTGAAGATGTTTATATTGGTGTGGTTTATTTCTGGGCTCTCAATTTTATTCCAGTGATCAGAGTATCTGTTTTTGTTCCAGTATCATACTTTTTTTCATGATGATCTCTTTGTAGTATAGTTTGAAGTTGGGAAGTGTGGTTCTTCCACTGTTCTTTGTTTTTATCAGGATAATAATGTATATTTGAGGTCTTTTGTGATTCTGTATAAACTTCAGTACTGTTTGTTCCATCTCCTTGAAAAATGTCCCTGGAATTTAGATGGGAATTGCATTGAAACTATATACTACTTTGGGTAGAATGCCCAGTTTCGCTATGTTAATTATTCTAGTCCATGAGCATGGAATGTTTTTCCATCTCTTTGTGTCTTCCTCTGTTTCTTTTGTTAGGGTCCTGTAGTTTTTATTATAGAGACCTTTCACCTTCTTTGTTAAGTCTATTCCCAGATACTTGATCTCTCTTTTTGCTATTGTGAATGGGATTTCTTTCTTAATTTCTTTTTCCTCTACTTCATTGTTTGCATATAGGAATGCTACTGATTTTTATGTATTGTTTTTTTTTTATCCTGCCACTGTGCTGTAGTCATTTATTATCTCTGGCAGTTTTTATGTTGACTCTTTAGGGTATTCTAGTCATAATATCATGTAATCTACAAATAATGATAGTTCCATTTCTGCTTGAATGTGCTTTTTTTTTTTTTCCTTACTGCTCTAAACAAAACTTTTGGAGCTATGTTGAATAGTAGTGGTGATAGTGGGCAATCTTGTCTTATTTGAGATCTTATTAGAAAGTCTTTCAGATTTTCACCATTGATTATGATATTGGCTGTGGGCTTTATATATATTTCTTTGATTATGCTGAGATGTGTGTGCCTTCTATTCCTATATTGGCAAGAGTTTTTACCATGAATGGGTATTGAATCTTGTCTTATGCTTTTTCAGCATCTATTGAGACAATGATACCATTTTTAATTTCAGTTGGTTATTGTGATATATTGCATTGGTTTATTTGAGTATGTAGAACCATCCTTGCATCCCTGGAGTAAAACCCACTTGATTGCGGTGTATATTTTTTTGATATGCTGTTGAATTATATCTAACAAAATTTCGTTGAGGATTTTTATATTTAAATTCATCAGTGATATTGGTATGTAGTTTTATTTTTGGAAGCTGTCTTTGTCTAATTTTGGTATCAGGGTAATATTGACCTCAGAGAACGTATTTGGGAGTTTCCCCTCTTCTTCAACTTTGTGAAAGAGTATAAGGAGGATGAGGATTAGTTCATCTTTGGTTATTTGGTAGGGTTCACTAATGAAGTTATCTGAACCAGGGATCTTGTTGTGGGGGAGATTTTTTATTAAGACTTCACTTTTTTGCTTCTGATTGATATTTTAAGTTTTCTGTGCCCTCCTGGTTCAGTTTTGGAAGGTTGTAGGATTTTATTTTATTTTATTATCTTTATTTTTAGTTACTTTATTGCTCCAGATATGAGTTTCCCCTTTCCATGTATACACACATACACACACACACACACACGTAATATACCCTGCCCTCCACCAAATCAAAATGTCTTCTTCACCATTGTCCAGCGGGCTCACTGCCCCCCCCCGCCCCATCCAATCCATTCCCTATTGGTAACCTCAGTTCTATTGCAGTTATCCAAAGATTGGTTTTGTTTCATGTTCCTTTTTTTTTTTTTTTTTGGTCTATTCACATTCCACCTATGAGTAGGGTCATCTGGTATATATGTTTCTTCTTTTGACTAATTTCAGTTCTTTATTCATTCATCTGACTGTGGGCGCTTACGTGGTTTCCAGCTTTTAGCTATTGTGAATAGAGCTGCAATAAACATGGGGGTGCATAGATCTCTATGAGTCAGTGTTTTTGTATCTTTCAGGTAAATATCCGGAAGTGGGATGGTGGGATCATAGAGGGTTTCCATCTTCAACTTTTTGAGGAATCTCCATACTGTTTTCCATAGGGACTGTACCAATTTGCACTCTCATCAACAGTGTAAAATTGTTCTCTTTTTTCCACATCCTGCCATATTTGTTGTTTCCAGACTTTTAGATCGTAGTCAGTCTCTCAGGTGAGAGGTGATACCTCATTGTTTGATATGCATTTTTCTAATGGCCAGTGAGTAGGAACATCTTTTCATGTGCCTTTTAGCCATCTGTATATCCTCTTCAGAAAAATGTCTCTCTAATTTCTTTTCTTATTTTTGATTGGATTGCCTATTTTTCTGTTACTGAGTTTTATGTGTGTTCTTTGCTTACTTTGGATATTAAGCCCTTGTCAGAAATATGGAACGCAAATTTCTGCCCTCAGTTAGTAGGTTGTATTTTTGTTTTGGTGATGTTTTCTTTCACTGTGAAGAATATTTTTAGTTTAGCCCAAGTTGTTTATTTTTCTTTTTATTTAGCCTTGATGCTGTAACTGAGTCCCCAAAGACCTCCCTAAGGCTGCTGTCATGGAATGTCTTTCCTATGTTATCTTCCAAGAGTTTTATGGTTCCGGTCTTTATGTCCAAGTCTCTAGTCCAGTCTAAGTTAATTTTTGTGCATGGTGTTAGAGAATGGTCTTATTTCATTCTTTTTCATGTGGCTGTCCAATTTTACCAATACCATTTATTGAAGAGACTTTCCTTTCTCTCTCATATATTTTTGATTCCTTTGTCATATATTAACTGACTGTATTTGTGCGAGTCATTTTCTGGTGATTCAGTTCTATTCTATTGATCTGTGCCCCTATTATTATTCCAGTACCATGCCATTTTGATCACTATCACATTGTAGTATAGCTCAATGTCTGGAAGTATAATCCCTCTAGATTTATACGTTTTTCTCATAATTGCTTTGGCTATCATAATATTTTAATTTTTTTGTTCTATTTCCTTGAAATAAATCTGAGGGATTTTAATGGCAATGCATTAAATATGTATAGTTATTTAGGTAAGATGACCATTTTAACAAGATTTTTTCTTCCCAACTATGAGCAGGTGGTATCTTTCCATATCGCTGTGTCCTTCTCTATTTCTTATTAGAAGGACTTGTAGCTTTCATTGTAAAGTTCTTTCGCCTCCTTTGTTATGTACATTCCAAGGTATTTGATTTTTCACTTCTACGTTAAATGGTGTTTACTTGATTTCATTTTCTTCTAGCATGTTTGTATACAAAAATGCGATTAATTTTAGTGCATTGATAATGTAGCTGCCACTTTACTGTAATGTTGATTAGTTCCAGTAGATTTTTATTTATTTATTTTTTTGAAGGAGTTTCTAAGGTTTTCAATATATATAGTCATGTCATCTGTGGAAAATTCTATACTATTACTTCTTTAAATATGTTTTCTGCTCCTTTCTCCCTCTCCTCTCCTTCTGGGACAGCTGTTATCCATATGTTTGTTCTTCTCATAATGTCTGGTATTTCTCATGTATTTTTTCATTCATTTTCCTCAGTTTTGTTTACCACTCTTCTTCCCTGATGCCTCTGTTACCTTGTCTTCAATTTCTGATATTTGTTCCTCTGTGAGGTAGAGTCTTTTTATAGAGCTTTTCATGTTTATCTGAAATTCCTTGACTGTATCTTCCATCTCTAGCATTTCTGCTAGCACTTTCTTTATGAATTCAATCTCGCAGGGGATTTAATGTCATATCTTTTCTGAGCTCTTCCTATTGCTTTTGGGTAGCTGTATGTACCTCCTGCATCTCATTCTACTTTTTTCTAACTATTCTTTTGAGCTCTTTATCTGTTTGGTTGTCTCCGTCCTTATCAATGAGAACACTCCTGTGTTGTGCTCCTGGCATCTTCCCCTTTTTGAACCATTTGGGTTTTTGGGTGACTTTGACTTTAGCATGGCTTTCTTTCCTGCCTTAAATTTAGCACTGTGGCTTTTCCTTTTCTTTAGATTTCTTCCTACCTGTAAGATAAGGTAGCAGTTACCAGCCCATTGTTCCAGTGAGGGTGGGACCCATTCTGCTTACTGTGATGCCCTTTTGTGATGGGTCATGGAAGCTATTTCAGGTGGGTGTTGTGGGTTTCACAGCTCGTGAGCATTGGGTAGTCCAGGAATATGTCTCTCAGGTAGCCCAATTATTTGTTTTAGGATCACTGAGTCTGGGTCTGGGTTGAGGCAACATGGGAGTCCTTAGGTCCTGAGACCTACCAGGTGGTTGTTCCTGGCAGTAGCTGAGTAGGTTGGGGGTGAATGGCCAGTTGGTCCAAATGCTTAGTGAACTGTTTCCAGTCATGGTGGTGCAGTACATGGGTCAATGGATCTGAAGTCTAATGTATGCTGTTTCCTGATGGTGGTAGGGTGGGGCCAGGGTCAATGACCCTTGAGTGCCTGTAACTTGAAGCCTACTATGCACTGTTTTCAGGCTTCGATGGGGTAGGAGAAAAGGATTTGGGTACCTGAAGCCTGATGAGTGCAGTGAAGCTGAGCAGATGCTTTCTGGATCTCTGCAGGGTGGGCCAGTGATCTGGGATCCCTAGTAGCAGAGGCCTAGGATTGCTGAAACCAGGCAAGTGCTATTGTTGCAGCATTATTTATAATAGCCAAGAATTGGAAGTTCCTTAAGCGCCCTCTGTCAGATGAATGCATAAAGATTTGGTATATATACACAATGGAATCCTACTCAGTCCTAAAAAAGATAAAATTCTGTCATTTGTGACAGAACTAGGATGGAACAGAATGGAACTTGAGGGTAATATGTTAAGGCAGGTAAATCAGAAGGAAAAATATAGCACTGGATGATCTCAGGCATGTGTGGAACTTAAAGAAATAAAGCAAAGGAACAGATAAAAGAAAAACTAACCCTTAGACACTGACAATGCAACTAGCTTACAGTGAAGCAGTGGGTGGGGACAGGGAACAAGTGGTTGTGTTGTCCAGTAGACAGTGCAGGAGGGCTTTTGATAATTCAGTGGTAGATGTGATTTGTTGTCATATATTTGATAACTGGTGAACCTGTAACATGTGGACTTAATATTATTTTGTGAATCAAGCCTCAATAATTATTAAAAAACAAAAACAAATAAAAACCTATTTGAAAATAATTTTAAAAATCTAGAGTTGCTAAAGGAAAGAATCACTGTGCAGATTAGGCCATGCAGTTATCAATACTATATTGTATACTTAAATTTTTGCTAAGGGGGTAGAAAATATGTTAAGTCTTCTTATACAAAAAGAGAGGGAGGAAAGTATACCCTTTACTCAGATTCAATTTTTCCAATTTGTTGTTTCTTTAAATATTTATTTTCCTTTTAACTGAACATTTATTTGATAGTAATCACATATATCATTGTTACTGGGTTTGTTAATTCCTTAGTTCTTATCTCCAGAAATAATTCAGTAGAGAAGCATAGATAGGCATAAGCTAAAGTTTATTGCAGTTAAAGCTACAGTACTTTAAAAAGGAGAAGAAGCAGGTGACTGAAAGAACTGAGTACCCTTTTCTCCTTTTGTTCAGCTGATTCATAGGGCTACTGATTTTCATGTTCCCTCTAGACTTCCACCCATTCTGCACAGGGACCACCCGGTTTCACTGGTACATGCCGTATGAACTTTGAGACCAGGTGCATGCTCACTGAACTGAAATTACCCTTACTGGTTCTGCACTACTGGTGGAAGGTCAAATAAAGGTCAAATTCAGTTTCTTAGGTGTTCACTGTGCCTGGATCTCTGTTTGGTGGATTACAGGTTATAATTTACAAAAGGATCAAATATTCTGGATTATGGGGGCAAGATGTTTTAGTAAGTTTTACTGCTAACAAAACATATTTGATAGCAAGTTCTATTATTTGAAATAAAAATATATTTGTTCTATTGACCATGAGATATTTGTTTTTATAAAGGTTTCAAGATCACAAAGTGTTATAAAATTACATGTTTCACAAGCTCCTCGGCCAGGTGTTCTTTTTCCCATACCTCTAACATTATAACCCTTTATTCTTAACATATTTCAATGTGTACTGCTATGGAAAAACATATATTTTGTACTGACAGTAGCAATAAATTGGTTATTAATACAGAATTTAAATCTAATATACTGGCTGTATTTTGATTTTGTCAGCTTATAATGTCTTTTGCATAGCATTCTTCTTCTAGTAAAGGATTGATAACATATTGAATTATATTTCTTTGCTTCTTTCAATTTTAAAAAGTTTCCCTGTATTTCTTAAAACCTATTATGACTTTGAAATTTGGAAGAACACAGTTGAGCAGTCATTTTTTTCACTAACCACTCCATCCCTTGGAAATTCTCCTTTTAGAGTCTCTCTTGCTCAGACTTTGAAAGGTGGTTTTCATATGGTATTAGCTTCTGGAGTTGCTCAGAAGCAGAATCTGAGTGCAAAGACCATCCTCCAAGCAGCAAGCTATACAGAGGAATTTCTTTGAATAGAAAGTCTGCCACAGTGAAAGCTCATGGGAGACATTTACAGGATGGGGACTGTGCTCAAGATCTTGTGGCAAAGTGAACAGAGAGGAGAGGAGTTGTTGACTGGTGGGCTCACCACAAAGGTGGGGACATGTCCTGGGTGGTAGCTGATTCATTAGGAAGAGCCAGAAGACTGAGGAAGTAAAAGAAAGGAAAGGATGCAGTGTGCATTTTGGCAGTTTATAATTTTACTTATGAAGTTGTATTTAAACACTATTATGTACCTGTATAAAATAGTGAGATTATCTATCTATCCATCTACCTATCATCTATTTTTCTTTTTTATCATCGTCAACATCACTGTCATCATTATTTTTAAGTCACTGAGAGACCAATAGGATTTTGATAAAAAATTTAGGAAGCAAAATCTCTCTTTCTCTCTCTCTCTCTCTCTCTCTCTCTCTCTCTCTCTCTCTCTCTCTCTCTCTTTCACACCCACACCCACACCCACATATTTGTCACTAAGTAAATTATTACATTTTTTTAAAAGTCTTGATTACAACAGGCATTTTGGTGAAAAGCTAGAAAGCAGAATGGAAATCAAGAAGCCCTTCACCATAGGTGTATTTCTAAACAAAACGAAGATGTTGCTGAATATAAGTACTCTCTTACAAGTTTGGATTATGCTAAAGAGACAATTTCACTGATTATCCAAATCAGTATGGTTTAAAGCATGCTAGTTGTGGCAGTATGGGGGAGAACTAAATCACACTGAATAAATATGACAGGTGAATTTAAAAACTTGGATTAGCCATAGATGAAAGAAGAGGTGGCTGCTCAGGGTGAGCATTTCATGCATGGTAGGGGAAGATTTCAGAGACCTGAGGTGCAGAGTAGCTCTTAAGGACTTGGAGGAAGGAAAATTATTATAGAGAGGTAGCTTTTGTTTGTTTTCAAAAGCGATTTGAAATAGAGTGGACTAACACCCCCTCCCTGTTATTCTTCGATGACATCAGTAAAGGGTATATTGCACCCTAATTATTTTTTTCTGTGAAAGTAGATTATTTTGCTGAAACTTGAGAGACCATTGCATTCTATATCTGCATTGGTGCAAGAGTGACTGGAGGTACGGATTGAAGAAATTCTGAAAACACAATTAATTAATGAAAAATTCAGACTTTCCAAGTCATGAAATTGATGACATCAGATCTGGACAGCCTGTTCTTCAGCTATGTGTGGAATAATTGTGTGATGCATACATAGGATATACTGAAGGATTGTAACTGGAAAGATGAAGGCCCAAGGAAGCGTGGAGGCATAAACCCAGAACATGTTGGTGGTAGGATCTGTCAGGCTAAAGGAAGGGAGAGGGACCATGGATTCATCTTCCTCTTTTTTTGTCCCATGAGTAGCATTTGACTCTGTCTGGTAGCTCTGTAATTTTCTGTTCTTGGAGGGACTCTTAAGGTAGTTAGGGCATGCATAGGGGGAGAGAGAGAGTCCACAGACACTCTCATCAGTTGCCTGACTTTCCCATATCCTTTGTGTTGGGCTGATCTGGAGGTTAATGCTGACTTAGAGTGGACATGTATACCTGTAGGTCTAAGTTTTGTATCTGACTAAGTAGAGATCTACTGAAGATCACAAATAGAAAGTCTTTCTTAATTTGACTTTTTTAAAGAAGGTACAATAATATATATTTTATACCTTTACAAAATGAATGGAAGGAAGGAGCATAGCAATCTGTGCTTCCAGAGTGGAGAATAGTCACATTTATGAAGAAGGACTGTCTTCAGATTTCCCAGGTTGAAGAGAGAGATATCCTTTTCTTGCCTCTCAGAATCATTGAGAAGGATACCTGACACCACACACTCTCAGGATAGCAATTCTTTCTAGAGTTCTACCCACACACAGACCCCACTGCTTCAGTGCCTGGTGACCAGCACGCTCAACCTCACCTTTACTCTGTCTCACCTGATGTGATTCCCACATTCCCAAACAATGTTCCAGAGGTTTTATCTCTAGGTAGGTCTTGTTGGAATCATCTGTCCACATTCTCAGGCATGGATTACTCTGTTCTCCTGGGCAAGCACTTGCTCCTTACCCAGCCTCATGCTGTGTTCCCCATGGAGAGCTTTGTTCTCTGTGTTCAGAATAACCCATTTTCTAGGAAACACCTGCAGCTAGGTATGCAGAGGCTATTAGCATCTCCATCTTCAAGGCTGATGTCCAAGAATACCTGCAGAGAGGAATCATGAAGAGTATGTTTTCAGATTTGTTTGGAGAACGAATGGAAGGATGAGTGATTTCCAAAATAATACAGGTTTCTTTTACGAAGTGGAAAGTCCTAGAATAGATGCAAAATTCACTGTGTTCCTATGAAGATGTCAGTGTAACATGATGGCATTAAGCTAAATTCCCTCAGCAAAAGCATTTGAGCATGGGATTCTTTGGATTTTCTCTGCCAGTGTAGCAAGTTTCTATACTTACAGCATTTCATTTTCAGCTCAGAAAATGTCTATCCGCTTTGGACCTTCATACCTATTTGGACAAAATGGTACTCTGTATCCTAAAGGTATCATCTAAACTGTCTGGATCTGAATGCTCATTTTTAGGCATGTTGGATGGCAGCAAACTTAGATCTCTCTTTCTCAGAGAAAGTGATTGTAAAGCACAAAGTGAACTCACAAAGTCAAATGGATTCTAAACAAGGCATCATGTTTCAATAAAGAAATTGAGGAAGTCCTAAATACCTGGCTGGTGATATTATTTTGAGTAGGAAAATACTCATATCTTAAAAGTGAGCTATTAGTCAATTTGAAAATTTGTGTTGAAATCCAACAAACAAAACATCCAACTATTTAGGCGAAGTGTATTCCTTTTTTTCTTGACTCTTTAAGACATCTTTGAAGAGCACCAGTTTTGGAGAAAGAGCATAATTTATTTTAATTTTGAGTAATCCTCTTCTCCATTCTTACAATGTATTTCCACATTAGACAAGGACATTCTTCAGGTCTCACACATTTAAAAATATGAGTTCCTGGCAGACCAACATGTTCAGTGTCAAACATCTTGCACACGTAGGTCTAAGGATGCGGTCTCTGTTTCCATCAAGTTAAAATTTGGGAAATGTTTCAAAGTTAAAAATAAATCATCTTTGGTTTTACTAAAAACTTTATAGAAATCAGAATGATTCAAAACTTTCTTTTTCCAGATTCAAAGTACCTAAATGGTTGGAAATGATTTTTTTTTT
>RJWH01010331.1:0-17288 GCA_004363575.1 Solenodon paradoxus
GGGTCTGGGGAGCTGGGGCTGCCCTTCCTGGTGTCTGGGGGATCAGGGCTGCCTTTCCCCAAGTCTGCGGGGCCGTGTCTTCCCTTCCCGGGTTGCCCGCTCTGTGCTGCGCGCCTCTTGCTCTCCAAGGTGGGAGCTTCCAGGGGTTGCTTGGGGGTCAAACAGCTACAGCCCTTTGCAGACCAGATCTGTGGTTTCTTTGGCAAAACGGTTGATTCAAAAGCTGGGTCTGTTTGTTCCCGTGGGCGCTCAGTCAAGAGACAGCACGTAGCCCTGAGGGGGCTGTCCTGTCCTTGTGCCACCATGGGTGACCTGGGCCCGCCTCTCCGCCTCACGGTCCGTCCGCGGATGACGTCGGAGAGATGCGGCAGCGGCAAGGCTCTGATGGCCACACTCCAGCCAGCCCGGCAGCAGAAGGCGGCAGAGCCCTCAGCACGCGGTGGCCTTCTGTCCCCGCCGGCCACGTGCGTCGCGGCCCCGTCGTGGGACTTGCTCAGCACTGTGGCTAGTGCCTTTCTGCATCACCCACGTCCCCTGGCATTTCCCCTCCATCCTTGCTCGGGGCTGCTTTTCAACATACCGGAGGGGACAAGCCGCTTCGGGGAGACCTCGCCTGCCTGCTTCCCGGGGACGTGAAAGGAGGCTCCGAGCCAGCGTTTCGCTGGACGTTTCAACAGCTGAGAGCGTCGGGCCTCAGGCCTCCTAAAACCTTGCAAAACAAGCACCTCGGATGAAAAGCGCCATAAACCAAGGAGATGGTCCCTGCCAGCAGAAGCCACAACTGATGAGACACAAAGTGAATGTTTAAGTTAGGAAGCGGCCACCCTCTCTGGGCTTCTTAGTGAGTCGGAGCATAATGTACTCAATAAAATCACATTTTCCCCCAAAATATTTACTGTTTCTCTTTCACTCCCTCTTCCTTGCCACTCACAAAACTGGGGCTGGTTCACGAGTGTTCGCCAGTGCCCTGGAGGCGAACACGTGCACACCGACCCCGACCTCCGGGGCCGGCGCTGAGGGACACCTTGCTGGCATGTGGGAGACTTACGATGAACTTGTGCGGAGACACGGCCACACCTGTGACTCTTCCCCGCAGGCAGCAGCCGGGTGCGGTGATAAAATAGAACTCAGGCTGGCATCTAAAGAGAAAGGCTGAAAGCTTATATTGTGCTTCATAAACAAACCAGCAGGGTCCTTCCCACCCCAAGCTCCAAGACCTAAAAAATATAGAAAGATCTGGAAAAATCTAGACTTCCAGTCCACAAAGGACAC
Source organism: Solenodon paradoxus (assembly GCA_004363575.1). Taxonomy (NCBI): domain Eukaryota; kingdom Metazoa; phylum Chordata; class Mammalia; order Eulipotyphla; family Solenodontidae; genus Solenodon; species Solenodon paradoxus. Next base: position 1,273 of record RJWH01010331.1, read on the forward strand.
TGTGAAATCAAAATGAATAAACGCCTAATGAAGTATCTGTGAAATGTGACATTCTGTCCTTCCTGTTAACCGTTAAATTTGGCATTCGTGAGAGTTTCTTGAGTCCTCCAGTGCTTCTGGAAAGAAGCGGCCGCACCCAGTGCCATAAGGCACGAATTCGCAGGCAGGCACAAGCGCCCAGAGCTCGCCCCCGTGGCGCAGTGACGCCCCCTCGCCGGCTCCAGCACGCGTGTGGCGACAGGCGTGCCTGGAGCGGGGGTGGAGGCACTGCCCACGGCGGGAGACCCACGCAGGAGTCACACACGTCTTCCGGGAAGGGTAGAGAGTGACATCAGGGACACTGGGCACTGCTGTCTCTGTCTCAGCTGTGGCCACTCAAAGCCATCAAAGACACGCACGAAGGTTGCATGAGCGTGGCCCCATGCCCATCAAACTTCATTTACAAGCACAGCGGGCAGCAAGATGTGCCCCCGCCTGGTGCTCTGACCCGTCCCTGGGATCCAGGACATGTGACGTCCCCTCCCGACCATTCAGACTCAAAAAGAATACTTTTCTAAAACAGCATGGAAAGTGTCCCGCCTCCCAGGGACCCCCTGGCAGCATTTACACCGCCGTTGTCCACACCGGTCCATCTCGCTCAGACACTGGAGTTTGGAGAGGACTGTTCTTCTTTCCAGCGCCCCGGGACACTAGGTGATGAAGGAACAGGCCGGGTGTCACAGCTGCGGTCTCCGAGAGTGCGCAGTGGCTCGAGAAAGAAGGGCGAGGCTGTAACCGAAGTCAGAGCACACGTGCTGGATTGTACCGCTTCCCTGGGCACCATGTGGGTTTGCCCCGATCCACCAGGGCTGGTGGGCGCTGACGGAGATCAGGCTCGTTCATTAGACACATTTTTGTTTTGGGAATTTGGTCATCGTTTCCTTGCTTTTCAAGGAATGGTGTGGGCAGGAATGAAGGTGGACAGACGCAGGCAGGAAGAGAGAGGAGGAGGGCGCACTTTGTTTGTTTTAGTCAGTTTTCGTCCTGTTTGTTTTCCAGGCCCCAGGTCCCCAGGACGTACACGGACGGCACCTGCTGAAGGCGGCGGACACCACCGCTCCTCCGCCAGACTGCGGCTTCCCCACAGATTTTAAACATCCGGTCTATACATCAAAGTGCCCTGAGCGAGTTTATCTGTTACACAGGGAAGAACACAACTGATAGGGCACATCTCCTGCTCTCTACTTATTTGGAAGATTTTCAAAACCCCTCCCACTACTCAGCTTGAAGAGAGAAGTGAAAACCAATGAGCATGTGGGTTCGTGCGCAGAGAAATCGTGATCAGAATGCATTCATCCAAAGCCTCCTAAATTATTTTTTATTGAAGCGGCATTGGCTTACGGCACGACGTAGGCTCCTGATGTACAGATTTACACGGCAGCTTCTGTACAGACTCCGTTCTCTTTGTCACCAGAAGACGCGCTCCCGCCACCTTCATGCAGGTGACACTCTTTACCCAGGCGTCCCGCCTCCCCTTCTCCCCTGGGCATTGCTATTTTTTTATGATGCTCTAAAAGTTTGTTCTTATTTTCCATTTGCTCATCTATTTTGTTTCGTTGTCTCTCACGTATGAGTAAAGGCGTTTGGCTTCTCCATGTGAGTTTTCTCACTGGGCCCAACCTGCAGGTTCATCTTTGCTATTGCAAACGGCAGGATTTCACCTTTTCATAGCCGAGTGGTGTCCCGGGTGTGTGCAGACCACTTCTTCGCCCACTCCTCTGTTGGTGGGCACGTAGGTCGCATCCAGCTCTTGGCTGCTGTGAAAACACTGCACTGGACACGGGCCGGCAGAGCACTTCTCTCGGGAGGACAGTGTCCAGAGCCTGGACGGCTTCGCCAGAGACAGCCGGGCCGGGCCGTCCACTGCCCCTGCCTGCTGCGCTCGTGTCTGAGGGTGGGCCTGAGCAGGCAGCTCGGTGCCAGCGACAGAATTATTTACTCTCTGGCCTGTAAGGACAAGTTTGCTGGCCTCTGTCATGTTCAGTGATTTTAGACAGTATCAGGGCACACAGTGGTTCAGTTAGCTATTTTACGTACAGCTTTTTTAAAGAGGGAAGAAGGGAGGAAGGAGGGGGAAAGGCGGAAAGAGCATTTTTATTTGTCTGTTTGTTCATTTTGTCCCCCCACCCCCGAGACCCGGGTCCTGACTTTCGGCGCACACCCGGCCGTCTCAGCTGCCCCAGCCCCATGAGGCACATTTCAAACATAACAGCAGCCATCGACCTTCTCTCTCAGAAACACCATTGCTTGGCTTATAGTAAAGACCCAGGGAAGGGAGCAGCTGGGGCTGGAAGGCACCCACCCTGGCCCTGGGGGCCTGCGCCCACCTGCACCCACACCTGCGCGGGCGGCAGGCCCCGGGTGGAAGCGCGGGGAAGCCGGTGACTCTAACCGCCGCCGCCTCACCTGCAGGTGATAACCTCAGCCTCACACTCCTATCAGGGCTGCTCTGCCTCCGTGCAGGTGGGAAATTGGGGCACAGAGGGCGAGAACCCCCGGCAGGGCTCCAGGAGCCAGAGAAGTCTGCCCCGACCTCTGCACCCTCACGGCTTCACCCTGTGGGCCGCTCCTGACCCTTGTCTTCTGCTCTTCTGCATGTGAGCTGCGGTGAGGGACGCCTTCATTCATTCACTCATTGGCTCATTCTTCGGTCACGCGTGCCAGGCACCAGTGAAGACTTGGCCCCGTCTCACGGAGGCCACAGGCAGTGCAGGCAGACACCTGTCCTCGCCAGCGACCCCGCCTGATGGCACGCTGGCGGCAGCGACTACGGGGTGCAGACTCCGGGCCCCTCCCGTCCCATGGGAGCCCGTGCGTGCGGTCTGGGGCTCCAGACCTGCAGTTGCATCAACAGGCACCAGCGACTCTCAGGCCCTGGGGCAGGTGTGAGAGCCCAGCCCGGGGGCTGGGCCGGAGCTGCCCCTGGGGACGCTGCACCGGGCCCCGACGCCATAAATGTCTGTAGTCTGGTGGAGACACACATGTGCACACACCTGTGCTCACACGTGCACAGGGACACCACACCACACCAGGGCGAATGGTCAGAGACAAAGGCGGCAGCAGGCAGCCCAGGGGGCAAGGGCTGGGCTCCGGTGCCGGGAGGTTCAGGCTCCCGTTGGCCCCTCGAGGGAGAACGCGGGCCCGTCTGCACACAGGGTCCTTTGCTTACCTGTCAGACAGGGGTCATTCCGCATAACCCGGCCTCTGCTCCAGGGACCTCGGGGGGCAAATTTGCCTCTAGCCAACTTTGCGTCCTGACCCGGAGCTCCAGGGTCCTGGGTCTGTGTTCCCCTCTCCCAGCCTCTCAGGCTGGGGCACTGGCTTCAGACTGCGTCCCCAGAGCCTCCAACGCCTCCAAGATACTTCAGCCAGAGCACTGGAATCTCATTTTAATTATTTCCAAATTGTTTAAGTACTATGGAATATTATTTGTATAATATAGTGGAAAGTGGTTTACCTCTTTTTAAATCCCTCCAATGATTCAGTAAGAGCGAACATTTCATGATTTGCTTTTATGAAATTTGAGGAAAGCGGTTCGTCTCGTTTGCTTAATCACAGAGCCCTGGTATTATAAATTGAGCTGCTTAAAAGCTGTTGGTACTTGAATCAGTTCATCAGGTGCATGAAAATTGTCTGGATACTTTAGCAGCCACCGTACAACAATGACGGTGATGAGCTGGGAGCTAAGAGAACGTCATTTCGCCAGTGTCCTCCGCACACCGTGCTTTCCGTCTGTCTTCGTGAGAAACAATCACTGTTCGCTGCTTGTCTTGGTGACAGGTGTGCTGACCCGTCCGGGCCCACGAACTGGCTCTGAGGAAGCGCGCTCTGGCCCGTTCATGTATCACGGCGACCTCTGCGAACCTCCCTTAAAGGAAAGAACTCAGCCGCTATGCACTTTTAGGGCAGAAATGGACCGGGTGGCAACTCTGATCCCCTTCACTCAAAATTTGATCGAGTCCTGACACACGTCCTTTAATTACGATTTGCTTACTTCTCCCTTGAGTCTGGGAGTCGGGCTCGTGCCACCGAATCCCTTCGGATGCCCCTCCCCGCGCCCGGGCTTGCTGCCGCGGCGCAGGGTGGCACGGTGGCTCCCATGGTGAAATCAGCACCTGTGCGCGGGACAGTAGGGCGTTTACTCCTCAAAGGTGTGTCTTGCCCACCAACTTCAGAACGAAGTGCTCCTCGGTGCTTTAGGAGTTACCGGGGGACCAAATGCACAGCTGGGAGTTCTTCCTGCTTTCATTTCACACTAAAGGAGTCACGACTCTCACAGAGCAGAGCAGATGCTCCTGACAGACACTCAGCCGCTTTAGGGTTGTTCCGGGGGTGGAGCGTGACAGTGTGAGCTGATCGGCGATGTCTCAGTTTCACAAACGCCCAGAAAATCGGGCTTTGGACACGGGAGCCGCGCCCTCGACACTTGCGAGGGAGGACCCTCCACTCCTGGGAGACGGAGGTCGGGGCCCAGTGAAGCACAATGACGCTATGGGCCACCTTGTCCAGCCTGGAGACTCTTAGGCCGGCGATGAAGAGCACTGGATGACGCTGGAGCCCTTCCACATGCAGGACCCCGTGTGGCTGAGCGGCCCCGGGCCGGGCGCGGGCCCTCCCGGACCAGAAGAGCCGCTCCTGGTGGATTCCTTCTTCATCTCTGGGTAAAAAGAGCCACACGTTTTAATCTTACTGAGACAGCGTCTAATTGATTAAGTTTAGAGTTCTCTAAGTCCTTTCTAGAAACTTTCCATTGTAACGACTGGGTTTCTTTGAACTGTGAGTCCTTCTTCCGGTTCTTGTCCTGAAAGCACATTTTTAGTAAAACAATAGTTCGCTGAGCAGGTGAGTCCAGGAAGGTTCGTGCCTGATGTGCCCTCACGTTGCTGAAGTCAGAGCTGTGTGTCGACAAGGCACTGAGGCTGTGCCCGCGGTTACGGGGAGCTCGTCCGGAAGCCTGCGACCGTTTTCATAACTGCCTGTGAGTCCAAAATGATTAATAAAATCACTTCCCGAAGAAAAGGAATAGTTCTAGCACATGCAGGATGCAGGGAACGTACCTGCCTAGACAGCACAGAGCCACACGGGGCCGGGCACGTCGGGCTGACTTGGGCAGGAGGTTGAAACCGCGGGGCAACCATGCGGTCGGAGCAAAGCCACACACTCCATCTGCGCAATCACCTCTGCACCCTTCGATGGACGCAAGGAAATATCTACTTATTAACAGGGGTCGTAAAAAAAATCTGTTCTTTGATCAGGACGACTGAATAACAGCTTCTAACAACAATGACAAGAGCCAGTAAGGTTGATGGGAAGGCCTGAAAAGATTCCTGGTTAGCTCTTGATGATGTGTGTGCTCCACCAGTATCACAGACTCTTCCAGGAGGAGCGTCTCTCAGGAAAAGCTGCTGTCAATCGTGAGTGAGTTTATGCAGCAGGGAACTTCAGAAGCTCCCAGGAAGGAAGCAAGCAGAAGTCCTGGAGGTGACTGGAGGTCATTTATATCCTTCGGGGGTGCCGATTCGCATTTCTCTGCAGCTGAAAGCAAAGTCAGTGTGTGTGCCCTGCCCACTGTCCCTCATCGGAGAATAACAATGGGCTGGGCATTAAGAGGTGGAGGGAAAGTAAGTGGAGAGAGGCCAGGGGAAAGGAAGGTTGCAGGGAATGGAGGTGCAGCTTCCAAGGCTCCACCAGCCGGAGAAGGCGACAGACAGGCAAAGCCATTTAGAGTTAGGGATGCGACTGCCAGCCGTTCTGCTTTCAGCTCCATTATTTTGATAATAGGGCCTCCGACAACGAAAGAACATTTCGAAGACAATAAAGCAGACAATGGACCCTAACCATGACTTTTAAGATCGTTCGTACCTTACAGCAGGTTTTGAATTTTCTGGTTACCCAACCCTTAAGTTAGGGGACGTGTGTGACCGGCAGGTGATTTAAACGGCCGCCTTACTATTTGCAAGACGCTGAAAGGCACCCCGAGTGGAAGGCGCAGGACCTGGTCTCCTCGCCTCTAAAAGCGGGGAGCAGGGTCCCTTCCGTGGGAACGGGACTTGGCGTGCGTGGCATTGATGTGCAGATGTGGGTGCGCAGCGTGCCACCTGAAACCCGTCGGGTGTCATGGTGCATCTTCCTTCGGAACAACTCAAACCAACAAGCGAGAGCCGTGCCCTTCCCCACAGGCTTCCAGTGGAAGTTGCACCCAGTGCACCCGGAGCCCAGCGGGAGGTCAGAGCTGCCACCATGCTTATCAGGCAGGAGCAGTGGGCATTTCCAGACCATCGGAGGAGGAAGGAAAGAGAAGCCCCAGCAGCCAGGGCATCTGTGAACCCGGGAGAAAGGCGGCCCCTTCTCCGGGCCCCGGTGGGCGAAGGCCCGCTCAGCCCAGAGGCGCCAGGCACCCGCTCACGTGTATGCCAGTCCAGAATTCACTCCGTTCTCTGAGGTGACATCAGCTACCACGTAGGGAAGGGCGATTCGCCAGTGCGGGAACAGGGTTTTAAATGACATTGAATTGCCTGCTGACAAAAGTACCGTCTTTCTAACGCCTCTCCCTTGCTCCCAGTGACATGGAGGAGAGGGTCCCTTGGGTGCCAGCACATCTGATGTCTCTCCCTTTCCCCAGAGAGACCCTGAGCCTTTGGAGGCAGCACTTCCTACCGATGGCGACGAGGCTCCATTCCACTGTGCGCTGTCCACTGGCAAAACTGGATTTTTGCTTGTACGTGAAATACAGCATTTCCAATGTCAAGAAATGCACTTAATTTGGACACCAGTTCGTTTAACACACACATTTTAAAGAAGACGCCAGTAAGAGTGCCACACACAGGCACGTAACGGCCCTCCTGTCTGACGCCGCTGGGGCGCGTGAAGGGCAGTGGGAGGGGAGGCACCGGCTGGGCTGGGAGGAGCGGCCGCGTCCCTGCCACGTCCCTGCCACGTCCCTGCCACGGACCTCAGCAGAGCCACCTCTGTCCACACCCAAGCGGCTCGTTGGCCGAGTCCCGAGCACCCGGCCGGCTGTCCGTCTGGTCTGATAGCCGATCCGCTTCGTCTGCACCACGGGGAAAACAGGCGACCCAGCTAACCCGACAGACGGGATCCACAAGCCAGGGTAACATGCAGTGTCTGTGCGGCACTGAGACAGCCAGGCCCAGGAAGAGCTGTCCCGTGAGAGGGCGCAGGGCACTGCGGGGTCCTGAGATGCAGAGTCCGCCCGGAAGCCCTAGGAGACGCTTGACCACAGCGCACGGCAAGTGTGCAGGGGGAGCAGGAGGAAACAGGCTCCCTGGGCAGAAGCACAGAGACACAGCCTCTGCGAGCAGCGAAGCTACAAGCTGGAAGGGCTAAGAGAATGAAGGCCGCAGAGGCCCGGGAAAAGGAGTGTTTCTCCTGGCAGAGGGCCGAGGGAGCGGGAGGAGGTCCAAGCAGGCCTCTCGCAGGTGCAGCTGGCGTCTCGAGGGGCCGCGCCCACCTGGGTGAAGTGGTCTACTCGGGCGGTGCTGGCCGACGTCAGCAAGCCTGTGGGTTAGCTAATTCCCCGACCTCCGCCATCCTCTCATTGTTCTCAGGGTCCCCGTGTCCCCGCTGTCCCTAACCCCTGAGAATCCAGGTGGCAGGTCTGCAGAGGGAGTGTCCGTCAGTGCAGGTCACGGGTGCGCCTGCTGCTCGGTGTTTAGTGGGAAGCGACGGTAGAGAATCAAAGACACGGACTGCCCCCTGGCCCAGGTGGGCGCTCTCCCATTGACAGCTGGCCCGTGACTGGTGACCACCCGCGCCCGGGGCCCCTCAGGCCGCCTGGCCTCGGCTGGTCTTGCCCAGCGCCCCTCCCACCCTCTCTGCTTCTGTAGCCACCTCCCCTTCCCCAGAGAGTCCGGTCGCCAGGCACCACCTCTTCCACTCCGGTCAGGACAGAAAGCGTCAGACAGGAAGATGCTCAGAGTCCGCCCGGGAGGGCCTCGCAGGGACTTGGTGGGGGCGATTCTCGGGAGGGCTGCTTATTGGTTAAAGCTCCTGCTCTGCGCACACGGACCCTGGAAAACGAGCACTCTGGCCGTTCCTGGTCTGTCCGTGGGCTTTGCCACGTGTGCTGGGCACCTGGGAACATTCCAGACGCCTGGAAACCTTCCAGACACCAGGGCAGGGAAGCTAGCAGAACACCACCGCCTCAGATCTCTGCAAAAGGAGGGAGCACGAGAAGCATCAAGTTCATCACCCTGCCAACGTGCCACATGTCTGTTAAAAGGGGTGCGGGGTCCAGCCCGCGTCTACGCGTCCCACACGGACGCCCTGCTGTTACAGTGTCCTCACTTCGCTCAGTCTCGCTCCTGGGCCCCAGGCACCCCAGATCCCACTTCTTAAAACTGCCATTTTTTTAATCTATAATTATCTCCGAATTAAAAGTGTGACCTTTTTAAAATGCCTCTGGTGGCACCAGGCACCATGGAAGTCAGGAAGCAGAGCCTGCTTTCCTGCCCCTGCTGAGCACCCCGCGAATGTGGAGGTTTAACCCGTTCCGCGCCCAGGCTCTGCCAATCACATACAGGGACTCAGCTGCCACCCAGCCTGGGGAACCTGGGTTTCGTTCCCAGAGCTCCAAATTGCAATTGTTCCGAAAGCTTTTATGTATTCAACCCTGCTCTGAGCAGGCCGTCAAGCTCAGCCTTGGGAGACAGTAGAGAAAAGTGTGGAAACTGGCTGGCGAAACCACTCAGCCGCATTGGGGACAGAGCTGCCCCCTGTGGCCACGTGGCCTGAGCCGGCAGTCGTCTGGAGTCCAGGGAGGCCGCGAACTCGGTACGATACCAGCGCTCTTGTGAACAGATGGCAAGGGCACTGGGTGGCATGCCGGCTTCCTCACCAGCTTATTCGTCTCTTCCAAGTGAGCAGTGTCCCAGCTCAAGAAAAAATTGCATCAAAATAATCAGCAATACAGAGGCGCATATAGAATAAGGCTCTCTCTGCATAGCACATACTCTTGCCACCGTCATTTTCCCTCAGGAAGCAAGAGAAATCCACGCTCCCGCAGCAGTGAGAGCCAGGATGGCATTACGTCAGGCTGGCGTTGACATAGGGTCCTCGGTTCCACGCAGGAGCGCTCACCGGGGACCCCGCTGCGCCACTGTGAGCCCATTTGGAAACACCTTGGAAGGAAGCCTGAGCCACTCTTCCCAGTAAAGAGTTCCATCGGAAGACACGTCCACAAAGACCAGAGCAGCCACGCTGCCTGTCGCCAGCCATGTGGGAAACTCCTAAGAACAATTAGATTCATGTGACCCTCGATTTGACAGAGACCAGACGCGACAGCCTGAAGACGGTCAGCGCTGAAGTCACTGCACGCACCTGTGCAGCCCTGATGCTCGTCTGCTCACTGGAAACACCACCTTCAGTGGCTGCCGCAGCGGGGAGCTGACTGGCAAAGATGACCGGCCCTGGGAACAGAAGTCTCGCCTCCACGGCCCTGGGTGCTCGCTCTGTAGAAGAATCAACGTGGCTGATCCAGACAGTCAGCGCCTCCACCTGCCCCCCGTGTGCGCCTGGCACCCGGTGCTCAGTGCGCGTGCCAGGCCCTCCCAGTCCCCTAGGCGGGTTGGGTTCAGATGGGTCCTGTCGGGTTGCCAAGCTCCGCTGCCTGCTGAGAGACCTGCAGGAAAACGAGGCAAAAGGAGAAGAGGCGCAGGCTCCCACAGGGAGGAGAAGGGAAGTCGCCTGTGCCTTCTCTTCCTCTTTGGGAAAAGGCTTAGGAAAGAATCAGCCACTAGCCCACCTCTCAGGGACAGGTCAGACGCCCCTTGGAAGGGCCGTGGTTTTGTAAAAGTTACAAAAACTCAGAGGAACTCAGAGTGAATCTGTGGATCATCGAGGCCGGGAGACGGCCTCTGAGCAGGTCCCTGTGACAACGAAGCCCCTGAGTGCCAAGGAGCAGAGCAAACACACCTGCCCCCAGGTCAGGCCGCCAGGCTGTGCAGAGACGCTGTCTCACCTCTGGAAGAGCAATCGTGGAGGCTGAAGTGAGACACTGTTCATGTTGGACTTCAGTGCAGTTCAGACACTTGCTGAGGCCCCGTTGTGAGCCCTCCGTACTCAAGGGACAGGTGCAGATTGAGCCCGACGGGGCGCTCCTGGCATCAGAGTTCTCCAAGAAGGTCCTTGGACCAGCAGCCAACGTGGCTGGAAACCTGCTAGAAATACCAGTCGGCCCCCACCAACATCACTGACTGCCTCCGAGGCCCCGGCCGCGGACCCGTGCCGTGAATTCTCACAAGGGGATGCTGGTGCTGTGAGGACAACCTTTGCTTGTGAGCCATCGAACTCGACACGCACCTGTGTGGACCGTCTGCACCGTGGCCTCTGAGAGCTGCTGGGATAGCGGCAAAAATGGAGAGCGAGTGCTGAGAAAGCTTTATAACCGTCTATTGGCATTGCTGGGACCGCCCCCAAGCTCGTAATAATTTTTCCAGTAATTTTTTTTTTTTTTGCATTTTCTGAATTCACCAGTCTGCAGTGAATTCGAAATTAAAAGAAGCAAAGCCTGATGTATGAATTGAGAATCATCACTCTAAAGAAGAATCTGAAATTCCAGTGCCCCGGGGGGCCAAAGCTGGCAGCTTCTTTTCCATATTTTAATTGCGGTAAGACACGCATCATATAAAATATACCTCTCTAGCCATTTGCAGGTGTAGAGTTCAGTGGTATTAAATACGTTCAGACTGTTCCAGGAGCATCAAGCAGCCCATACCTTTTGTAAAATGAAGCTCTTACCTCTTGGATAATAGCTGCCTATCACCGCCGCCCCGTCGCCTAGCAACCACCATCCTTCCTCGGTCTGCGATTCTGCCGAGAACCCGGGAGAGGGGGCTCCGGTGGCGCTTGCCTTTTGTGACTGACGTACTTCACTTAGCGGAAGTCGGTGTTGTCGAAGGCGTCAGAATTCTCCTCGTCGCCGGCGTGGAAACCCGCTGGATGTGTGCACAGCACATTTTGCTTATCCAGTCATCAGCTGGTGGAGTCTTGCTTACCTCCACGTTTTAGAACGTGAACCGCGCCGCCAGGTCGAGGGTGCACGGATCTCTCTGGGGGACCCTGCTGTGCTTTCCCAGGGGATCCAGCCAGAAATCCGACGGTAATCCTCGTTTGCACTTTCGAGTCGCTGCCTCGCCACTCCGTTTTATATTCCCACCGACAGAAATCAAAAGTTCCAGTGTTGCCACACCCTTACTAGCAAACACAGCCTTCTGTTTGCCTTTCGCTGGGGGAGGCTTGAGCTTGATTTTTTTTGTGGGGCAGGAGTCATCCTAGCAGGTGTTAGGCAGTCTACCTCGTCACGGCTTTGATGTGCATTTCCTTAATGGTAAATTATGCTGAGCGTCTTTTCATCTGCTTTGAAGTCAGTTGAAAATATTCTTTGGAGAAATGTCTATTCAAGTTCTTTATCCGTTTTGAATCTTTCCTGTTGTGTTTTAGAAACCCTCTCTATGTCCCTGATGTTAAATCCACATCGGATGTGTGATTTGCAAATATTTTCTCTTATTCTATTGCTGTCATACTCTGTTGAGAGTTTCTGAAGGATTCACAGTATTTTCTAGTTTTACATGAAATAAAATCTATGTTTTTCTTTTGTTATCTGTACCCTAAGTATCACATTTAGGAAATCATTGCCAAATCCGGTGTCATGAAGCTTTTGTCCTTGTTTTCTTCTAAGAATTTCATTGTTTTTGGGCTCCGATTTGGGGTGGTCAATCCATTTTGAGTTGACTTGTGTGTATGGTGTGAGGTGAGTGTCCTAATTCTTCCCTGTATGCGTAAATATCAATTTGTTTTAAAAGCACCATTTGTTGAAGAGACTGTCCTTTCCGTACTGAGTGATCTTACAGCCCTTATCAATAATCAACTGATCATGTTTGTGAGGGTTTATTTCTGGGATCTCTTCTATTCCATTTGTCTGCATATCTGTCCTTATTACTTGACCACACTGCTTTGATTACTGTAACTTGGTAGTATATTCACAATCAGAAATTACTGAGCCCTCCAGTTTCGTTTCTGTTTTCATGATTCTGCTCAGGTTTTCGATTTCTTTGTGATTAGTCTTGGAAGGTTTTATAATTCAGGGAATTTGTTCCTGGAGTTTATTCATTTCATTGAGGTTTTCAATAGTCTGGCTTATAATTGTTCAAAGCACTCTCTTACCTTTCTTTTTTTTTCTTCAGAATCAATAGCGCTATGTCTGCTTTCATTCCTGATTTGAGTCCTTTGAATCTTATCTCTTTTATTCTGTGTCCATGTAGCTAAAAGTTTGTCTCCTTTTTTTCAATCTTTTCAAAGAAGCATGTTGGATTCATTAATTTTTCTTTTGTTTTTCCATGCTCTGTTTTATTTGTCTGTAATATTTATTATTTCCTCCCTTTTAGCTCTGAGTATAATTTCTTCTCCTTTTTCTAGTTCCTTAAGTTGTCCAGTTCGGTTGTTAGTTTGGCTGTGTCCTGAAGTTTTAGAGTTACACGCCAAATTTAAAGCAGTAGTAGCTTTTTAAAAATTAGCTTTTAAACTAATAACTGGGTTTTTTTTTCTTTAAATACAGCAGTTTCTTAAATCATATAGAAAACAAGTATGAAGTTCAGTCACAATCCATTGGTACAATGATACTAGCTTTTATCATCTCCTGTGTATTTGTCATGAGTGAAATTTTCATTTTTGTGTAAGAGTTTGTTTATGGTCCAGTTTCCTTTCCTCTGACCTTGCATAGTGTCCTGGAGCATTTCTTGCAGAAATCTAGTGATCCCAAGCTCCCCTTAATTGCAATTATTTTCCAATGTCTTAGTTTCTTCCTTACTTTTGAAGAACAGTTTTACCAGATGCAGCCTTTCTGGTGGAGAGTTTTTTCCTTTAGCACTGAGTCTAGCAGCCTACTGTCTTCTGACCTCCCAAGTGTCTGGTGAGAATCTCGTTGCGGATCCTATTGAGGGAACCGTATGGGACAGCTCGTCTCTCCTGCTGCTCTCAGAATGCATTCTCTCTTCAGCTTTGGCAAATTAGAGTATGATGTGGCGGGTGTCTGTCTCTTTTCGTTCACCTTGCTTGGAATTTGTTGAATGTCATGGATGTTTATATTAATGTCATTCATCAAATTTGGGAACTGTTGAACCACTGTTTCTTCAAATATTCCCCCCCCCCCATCGCCTCCCCCCCTCTCTCTCTCCTGTCTGTCCCATGATATGTATGTCAGCTTTCTTGATAGTATCCCACACTTTCCTTAGGCAAGCTTCATTTCTCTTCAATCTTTTCTCTTTCTCTTCTTTATTCTCAATAATTTCCATTGTCTTATCTTCAAGTTCATGGATTCTTCTGTCTCTCAAATCTGCCTTTGACAAACTCTGGTAGATTTTTCATTTCAGTTATTGTACTTTTCAGTACCAGAATGTCTCTTTGTTGGGTTGGTTGCTTTTTTTTTTTGAAATGAAGGAGCTTCTATTGATTTATTAATACTTCCATTTTGTTCACATATCATTTTCTTGACTTTCTCCATATCTTTCTCTCATTCTTTGAGACTCTTTAAATCAGTCGTTTCAAAGTCTTTGTCTGGAATATCTTCCATCAGTTCTTTGTTTTCAGGGACAGCTCTGATTGATTTCTCTTCGGAATGGGTTATATATGCCGCCTTCATTATGCCATGTGAATTTTTTGTTGAATCTGGACATCTTATTATAGAAATAGGCTACCTCTGCTATTCAGAGTCTCCCCTTTCTCCAGGGTTTACTGGGGTTTTGGTTTTGGTTTTGCTTTATTGATGAGGGTGTTTTTAGGGTCAAGGATCAGCTGGAAATGGAATCTCAGTATCTTCCTGGGTCTTTCCTGAATCTTTTCTTGAGCACACATGCTCACTTTCTAACTCCTCCCGTATGTGCTCTTGTTCTGAATGCCCTAGACTTTAACCTCCTGCTCCTGGAAGAGGAAAGAGTGAATAATTACACGTCATCTGGGGGAGACGTCTAACTATGGGGGGCAACCACAAGGGGACCTTCTCTCTGCTGCCCCTTCGTGCTCACGACAGCAGCCAGAGCTCGGAGCACAAACCCTGGTATTTGCAGGGCAGGGTCCCTTTTCCACACTGGCTCCCCAACACTGCGTGCCAGCTGCTTCGGGAACATGTGATATGTCTGTGCTGCATTTTGATCCACATGAAAAAATAAACAAATACGCCCATAACCCAGAAGCCACAGGGCAGCCACTTTGCAACCTTTGGGAAAGAGCGAGCTAGAAACTACTAGGAACGACTATCAGGCAAGAAAAAGACTCAGAGAGGCGCAGCAGAGTGCAGACGAAGAGCAAGTGTGGTGCCCTGTGGAGTCAGAGGGGCCGGGAGAGAAAGCAGCCGACCACTCCCAGTGGGCCTGCTCCTGGCATCTCCATAGGGAGACAATCTCGGGAACACGACAAAGGGGATAATTTTCTAGCCAGAATTGTCCCCGGTGTGTGGGTCACCCTAGCCCACCGCCAGCCTTCCCATGGCTTCCTTCCCGCCTTCCCTGGCACTTCTGTCTGGATCCTTAGAATCCAAATTCTCCGCTGCATCCCAGGCCTGGCGCCTGGCTCCCGGCTGATGGCCATCTGTGTGAAAGGTATTGGGGCAGACGCTGTCGCCTGCCAGCTCAGGGTGACACTACTGGCTGGCCTGCTGGCTTCTGGAGCCACTCCCTGCTTTCCAGCGCAAGGACAAGGCTTCCCTCTAGGTGGACAGTCAGGATTCAAGGCTGCAGCCCCAGGGCGAGGGTTTCATCAGGACCTGAGCTCCCGGCCAGAAGATAAGAGTCGCTACCACAGCCCGGGGCGCTGTAACTTTTGCACCCTATTTATTATTTAACAGTGTCTTTGATAATGATCAAAAGACAGTTCAGCTCATTTTCACAACATTTATGGAGTTCTTTTTCTTTTCTCCCTCCTCTCCTGGTGATGAAAAATGCCGCGACACCAGAACCTGATAAAACATTCATGGGAAGACTCCACTGCAAAGAATCTGGCAGCTCAGGGAAAGACAGACATCTGTGGTTCCAGTTACTCGGGGTACAGTGGCCGTGACTGGACTGATGCAAAGGCCAGAGATGTCTGGACAACTCAGCCCCTGCCTGGCTGCAATCCCACAAAGCCTGGCTACGCAGCCTGCCGTGCACCCCCGGGCCTCTGGCGGCCCCCAAGCTCGTTGCCCGGGGCCAAGCTCGCTGCACCGCAGGCCCCAGGCGGCCAGCTCTGCCTTCTCGTGTGATCCCAGGCGCTGCCCCAGCCAGGCAGCCCCACAGGCCCTGGCCGAGCCCGCACTCTGCGCTGTGTGTCTCCGTGGAATGACCCACCCTCTCTGAGCTCCGGTTTCCTTGTCAGCAAAATGAGATCAAAACACTGTCCTGCAGGAGTGACTTCTCGCCCGGGGACAGCAGGCAACACGCCAGGGCCCGTGTTGCTGTGAGGACTCACGCAAAGCTTCTGATTCCTTTTACATTCAGGCAAAACAATGAAGTCTTGGGGTGACAGAAAATGGGAAATATTTTCCCCCATCAGGAAGAAAATAACGCACTAGGGGCTACGCGATCTGAAACAACTGCCACAGGAAGCTTTAAAGAAGTGTCTGACAGCGTCAGGCTTCCACAGCGGATGTGCCGTGGGAGGAGCGCCCAGGGACGCAGAGTCCTGACCTGCACGTGAGGACCAGCACGCGGCCAGGGCGGCCTGGGCGCCCACTTCATGGTCAGGAAGCCTGTGGGGAGGGCTGACACCCTCCACCACCGGCCGCATGCACCCCAGTATGCCAGCGCTGAACCCCGTCCGGGCCCAGGGTCAGACAACATGGCAGGTGTTACGTTGTTTCCGAGCTGATGCGACAGAGAATTGCCTCTTAGAACAGGAACCACAGCACACCCTGGCTTATGCTGCTTAGCAGACCTCCACAAACCCCCATCTCATGCGGAGGGGTGCAGTCGGGGGGTGCAGTCGGG
>RJWH01010332.1:0-17279 GCA_004363575.1 Solenodon paradoxus
CTTCCTTTATTGAATTTTGATTTCAGTTGTTCCTTTCGGGACTACCACAAGAGCAAGCCTTAGACCAGGGATCAAAGTTCTGATATCAGAGCAGTGAATTGTCTCTGGTGCCACCTGGCCAGGAGATGCAATCACCTGAATTGATAAAAAAAGGAATAACACCGGTGGGAAGCCTTCCCTGCCACCTCTGGAAAGGCCTTTGAAATATCTACAGCACTCCTCAAAGGTTTGGCCTCCCTGCCTCTCTCTAATCCAATTTATTTCTCGGGTCACTCAAGAGGTAGCCTCAGCCCTATGAATCAAGTGGCACCTCCACTCCTCCTACCAGCCTCAGGCTTTCATAACCAAATTAACTCTCACTTCAGTTGTCTTGCAGAACTGTATATGTCTGGATGCTAGCTGCTTCCTGCTTTCTGCTTCACTCTTGTTGGGGAGGAATTTGCCTTCTCCTCCAAGAAGAATTCTGCTTCTATGAAAACCAATCAGGCCAGATAGAAAAAAAATCTCTTCAATCTGTAACAAAGATACCTGGCTCTGAGAAAACACTCAATCTGCCCCCCCTTTCTTTTTCTGGTCTTCCTGGATACTCCTAGATCTCACTCCATTCTTATTCTTTCTCAGCCTCCTTCTACTTGGTCTCTGCCTTATACAACTTCTAGCTAACTTCATTGGAAGTACTGTCACTGGTATCACTAATCACAACCTCCTTCTCTTAAAGGAAAATAAGGTTTCTTTCCCTCAAGATGCTCACTTCACCCCATCCATTCAGCAGGAAGTAGCAATTTGAGACTTCATGGCCTGTTCCCCTTCATCTTTTATAAGAAACAAAGGCAGCAATG
Organism: Solenodon paradoxus; assembly: GCA_004363575.1. Lineage (NCBI taxonomy): Eukaryota > Metazoa > Chordata > Mammalia > Eulipotyphla > Solenodontidae > Solenodon > Solenodon paradoxus. The sequence continues at coordinate 840 of RJWH01010332.1, forward strand.
ATACAGGAGACAAAAGGACTGAAAGTTTTCATTTTCCAGCCAAGCATGAGAAATGGAATGTCTTGCAGTCTGAAGCAAGATCAGAAACTGTTTAACTCCCTCCTGTTTACCGAACTCAAGGACTCCATCCATACCCCTCCTGCTTGCCTAACATTCCAGCCCATTGACTCCCTACCCTTAAATCAACAGCTCAGCCAGATGACCTTATCAGAAATCCATCTCTAGCCCCCTCCATGCTAGTCAGCACTCCTTAAAAGCCACTGTCTCACACTGCTTCCTCAGATTCCTCCTGTCTCTTCTCAGAATGGATCTTTTCCCAGCCTGCACATGGGACAATAAAATCTCACTTTAGAGCCCAATGGCTCCCTTGTCTCTGCCTCTTAGTGCCAAACCAGTTTACAGTTCCTTCTCTAGTTGCCTTTGGATAGTTTTATATTTTTAATTTGATATTTTTCTTGTTTCTCAAGGTAGTACTGAATTGCTATAAACTCTCCTTTAATACTGGCTTTGCTATCTCCCTAAGATGTATTAGGGTGCTTCTTCATACTTGTGTTAGGCTGGCCCAGGGACAAAAGCAGCAGCAGCCATGCCCAGGAAAACAGCAGTCAAGCCCGGGAAAAAGGTGGATGACGTCAGAATAAGGGATGCAACCCCCACACCTGGATTCACAGGGCCAATCCCCACTCGCGATGTAGGAAGCCCGTGAAATTCCTTTGCTTAAATAGCGCGCTCCCTTTTGTACAAGCGCAACTTCCCCAGCCCGTGACTTCCCCAGCCCCATTCTGCGGACTTGGGAATCTCGCCCGGGTGTGCAAACCCCAATAAAGCCCTGGCTATTCGACTTTTTGTCTAATTGACTTTTTCTCCTCACGGAGCCCAGAAAAACCTTACAACTTGCTTTCATGTAAGCTCCTTTTTCCACCTTGATTTCCTCGTTTACCCAATACTCATTGAGAAGTATGTTTTTAATTTCTATATTATTTGGAATTTTTCAGTTTTCTTTTTGTGGTTAATTTCTGGTTTGATGTCACCATGAATGGAGAAGATACTTGGTACGATTTTTATCTTAATTTGTTGACCCCTTTATTTTTATTAATTTTATTAGTTTTGCTTTCTGACCTTGGTCTGTCCTTAAGAATACTCCATGAGTACTCAAGGAAAATAGGATGTTTCTGCAAATATCTACTAATTCCATATTTTTCTAATTCATCAGTTTAGGCTCTTCTTCCTCAGTTAAAATTTTCCTGGTTTTGAAGAGACTGTCTTTGCCCTGTTCTATACTCTTTATTTGAAATTTAATTGTCTGTATATGGGAGGGTCATTTTCTGAGCTCTCAATTCTATACCAATGATCTTTATGTTTGTTTTTATTTTAATACCATGAGGACTTGATTACTATTTCTTTGTAGTTAAGTTAGAAGTGAGATAGTGTGATACCTCCAATTCCCCCAGCCCCCAGATTGGTTTTGAGATTTGGGCTCTCTCAAAGTTCAGGATTTTTTGCTCTATTTCTGTGAATAATGTCTTTGGGATTCTGATGGAGAGTACAGTGACATATATTGTCTCAGGTAATATAACCTCTTTAACAATGATAATTCATCCAGTTAATAAGCAAGGGATGTTTGTCCATTTCTTTGTGTCTTCTTTTTTTTATACAGCGTCTTGCAGTTTCCCACATACAGCTATTTCACTTCTTTGGTTAAAGTTATCTCTGGTATTTCATTATTTTGGATGCAAATATAATTGTGATTGTTTTCCTGATTTCTTTTCTGTAAGTTCTATACTTCCATAATGATGCAACAGATTTTTCTAGCTTATCACTTTATTGTATTCATTTATTGTTTCTAGAAAATTTCACTGGAGTTCTTGAGGTTCTCTCTATTATATCAACTTTAAACTATGATACTTTAACTTATTTATTTCTAATTTTGACATTTTAATCCCATTTTTGTATAATTACCTTAGCTTGAACGTCCAACATTGTATTAGATAGTAGTGGAATGAATAGAGATTCTGCCCATATTTCTGATCATAAAGGAAACACTTTTAATTTGTATTCCTTGACTACCTTGTTTTATGGGGTTTGTAAAATATAGCCTTAAATGTTGAGGTACATTCCATCAGTTCCCTAATTTTTGAGAGTTTTTGACATGAAGGTGTTCACTCTTATCAAATGTATTTTTCTACATCTATTAGGATGTTCATAAGATTTTTGTCTTTTATTAAATTGATTTATTGTATCACCTTTATTGATTTCCACATCTTTAACCAAGTTTTTATCCATGGAATACACCCTACTACTAATGTTGTGTGGTTCTCTTAATGAGTTGTTGAATTCAGTTTGCAATTACTTTGTTGATGATTTTTGTATGAATATTCAACAAATACATCAGCATGCAATTTTCTTTTCTGATGATGCCTTTGCCTGATTTTGGAACAATAGTAATGTTGCATAATAAAAATTGTTTGGAAATTAGGCTTCTTCAGTTACTTTGAAACATTTTGAGAAAGATTGGTATTAATTCTCTGAAAGTTTGATATGATTTAGTCTTGGAATGTTTCCAGAATAAGTCCAATTATTCAAGATTTTCCAAACTTTTGCATTACTGTGTTCTTATGATTTCCTGCATTTCTGAAGTGTAAACTCTCCTCATTTATGTTTTTTTTCTGTTTTTACTCTTATCTTTAGTAGTTTGACTAGTGGCTTGTTTATTTTGCTTACTTTTTCAATGAACCAGATCTTGCTTTTATTGATATTTTGAGTCTTTTTATTTCTGCTTGCTTATCTTTGCTCAAATTTTTATTGTTTCCTTGATTCCACTAGCTTTCGCATTCCCCTTTAATTCATTTTTGTTCTTTGGATGAAGACAATAAATTTATTTTTCTTCTTGTTTCAGAGGTCGAATCGTGTTGCTGTAAATTTCACTCAGTACTATTTTTGTTGATTCTACAGGTTTAATACTTGTTTCTTCATTTTCATTTGACTCAAGCATTTTTAATTCTTGCCTTTGAATACTCATTGACTAACAGTCATTTAATAGAACATCATTATCTCCTTTGTAGTTTTTCCTTTCCACATTTGGATGGTTTCCAGTTTGATGTTATTGTGATCCTAAAAGATGCCAATGTGGTTTCAATCTTCATCTATTGAGACTTGATTTTTGTCTCAACATGTGGTCTCTTCTTGAGAATGTTTCGTTAACACTGAAAAGCATGTGCAGTCTATAGTTTTGAGGTGTAATTCTCTACGCGTTATCTACAGAGTTCTCTTCTACTTGCTATGTGAGGTTACTCTTTCTTTGTTGATTTTCTATATGCTTGATCTACCCTTTATACTGAGTAGGGTATTGACTCTACTATTCATGTATTGCTGTCGATGTCTCTCCCTTTAGCTCTCTTAGTATGAAATTAATCTATTTTGGTGCTCTTATATTGGATGCATATATATTAATAAGTGATATGTCTTCTCATTTTCTTTATTCCTTTATCATTCCATAATGATCATATTTATCTTTTGTTGACTTTTTGGTTGAAGTTTGTTTTACCTGAGAATATAACATTTCCTTATTTTGTAGACTCACAGTTAACAGGGAGTGACATTTTGCATTACTTCATTTTAAGTCTGTTTGTCTTTATATCTTGAGTCTCTTGCAAGCTTAATATAGATGTTTTAAAAATATCCAACGAGTAAGTCTATGCCTTTTGATTGGTTAAGTCACTCCAGTGACATCCGGGGTGGTAATTTGTGTTTGAGGTCTTGACACTGTCATTTTACTTTTGGTTTCAGCTTTTTTATATCTGTTTATTGCCTCACATAGGCATTTTGTGAATTTTCTTCATTTTGATTTAGAAAAGAGCATCTTTCAACATATCTTGTAAGGGAGGTCTGTGGCAACAATTTCCCTCAGCTTTTGTTTGCCAGTGAAACATTTTAATTTCTCTCATATCTGAAGGAGATATTTTGAAAATATGATATTATTGGTTGGATGTATTTATCTTGGAATATTTTGTATATGTTGTCTCTTTGGCCTGTAGAGTTTCTGCTAAGAAAACTGACAATAGCCTGATAGGAGTACCTTTGTATGTTACATACTTTTATTTCCTGTTCACACTTAATATTTTTTATTTCTATTGATGTTTTGATAGTTTTGCAATTATATGCTGTGTTGTAAGTATTTTTGCATTTAAACAACCAGAAATTCTGTTGGCTTCATTGACAGTAATGTTGGAAAACATTGCACAATTATTTCTTTGACTATGTTCTCTGTTCTCTTCCCTTTCTGTTATAGTCATTATTTTTAATTGCCTTTCTTATTGGATTTGGATAACTCTTGGAGTGGTTCTTCACTTTTCAATATTTAATTTCTACCTCTTTCTTCACCTGGTTCTTCTAAATTTCTATCCTCCGGATCACTGATCATTTCCTCCATTTGGTAAATTCTATTTCCATAGCTTCTACGGAAACTATTGAGTTCATTGACTGTATTCTTTACCACTGAATCTCTGCTAATTTCTTTTGTAAAACTTCGTTTTCTGTATTCTACTCATTAACTTTATTTTTGAATTTGTTTTGTTTCATCTTATACATTTCTTAGTCTCTTTAAGATTTTCCTTTTATCTCTTTGTGTTTATGATGTTACTTTGAATTCTTTGCTCAAATAATATATTCTTCCATATCTTCAAAATTGTTTTCCGGTAATGTGCATATCATTGAAATAATATTGTGAATTTATGAAATATATTTGAGTTTTTTATGTCCATTGGACCCCTGTAGATTTGCCACTCTTTTTGTTGTTCTACCAACAGTTAGTACTCTGGGTTTTTTTAATATTTTGATCCTGTCTTCCGTAATAAGGATATGTTGTTGAGTCAGGGAGGTGGAGAATACCTGCTGGGTGGAAGAGGAGCTTGCAGGTTGGGAGTGTTGTTGTAAGCATGTGATTCATTGAGTTTGATAAACCTGTTTGAGGGTATCACAGAGATAAACTCTTCCCAGGGCTCCTAGTTCTAGGTTCAGCAGTCTATCTTCTGAGGTTTAGAGTTCTCCAGTAATAGTTTATTTTATCATGAATGTATAATTTTATATCTTGGATGTTATTGATATTTTCGTTGACCAATTCTTAAATTTTTGAGATATTTCATTTAGACAACATAAAAAATCAGACTTGGAATTTTTAATGCAAAAGTCAGAAAATAATAAAAACTATAAACACACCAGAAATCCTTCATCTTAAGCAATGGTTAATTAATTAAGCATTAATTACAAATGTGATCTGATTTTTAATAGTTCTTGAGCGGACAATTACTTGAATAATGGTATTTTGCATAGTAATACATTCATTTTTAAATATCTTTATTTTCATTCTTAAGGCTATTTAAGACTCTATGACAATTCCGTGTAATCTGTTTATTTCTATTTGTCTCTCTGTGCAGAGTCCACTTGGAGACACCGATTATTTTTTTCTTTTCCAGTGATTATTTTAGCCCTGGAGGATACTGAGTTTTATTACAAAGATGATACTAATGCTTAAAGAAAATTCATGGTCAGCTAACACAACCAGTATCTTAAAATCTGCATGAATGAAAAGTGAGTGAATAGTGATTTATAAAGGAATGTTCACAAAAGTGAAAAAAATGGTTTCATATTTTTCTCTATTATTTATAAATAGCTATAGTAGTAGGAGAAATTTTTACTTCAGTGTAGCACAAGTAATGAGTGTTATTTTAGTCAAACAGAGGAAAATATTCACAATTATATTTTTAAAAGAAATTTATCTTTGGAGATTTATGTTATCCCTTGGTGTAAATTTGAAATTTCAAATAGAAAATGACATTAGAAGAGCAGAAAATGACAAAGGAGGAAATATTTTGAATATCAGGTCACAAATTTAAGAAAACAAGTTACCTAAATTGTATAGTGATGTAAAATCAAAGAAATAGAAATTTCAGGAAAGAAATTGCAGCAGCATGTTTTATGTTCAGTATCAAATCAAGATTTGGCCCAATGTCTGACATTTTCAACCAAGAACAGTTGTTTATTTTATAGGTCCCTTTTCAAAGAGTCTTTTCAGACTCCCTTTATGCATTCTTTCTTGAGATTATAGATGAATGTATTCATAATGAGTGTGACACTGTGCACATCACAGAGACTATTGTATTTGATTTTGAGACATGTCAACAGAACTAAGATAGACTCCTAAAACAGAATAAATGAGATGTGAGAAGCAGATGAAGAAAATGCCTTATACTTTCCAGGAGTGTATGAGATTCTACCTATAGAGGAAGCTATCTTAGAAAAGAGTAAATGACAACATTTACAGAATCACCATACAACAGGACAGTTGCAAATATACAAATCATTGAGAAAAAGTGTCCGAACAGGTGTCATGAGTTACCTGATTGAGTTCAAAAACGAATTGTGGGGTTTCCATACCTGTACAGAAGAAAAGTCATAATACCATTAAATTGTGTAATAAGGAATGCATGGCACCCATGATCCAGGATACCAGAGTCAGCAGTCTACAGACCTCTGGGTTGTTCATACTGATCATGTTGTGCAGAGGGTGACAAATAGCCATGAAGCAATCATAGGCCGTCATGATCAGGAGAAAAGTTGTCCACCTTTCCAAGGAATAATTCAATGTATATCTGTGTCATGAATTTCGCATAGGTGATGATTTTGCTCTGTGTCTGGATATTCTGTAGCAACGTAGGGATGTTGGTAAAGGTGTAACAGATGTCTGCAAAGGACTGTTTGGAGAAGAAGTACATGGGCATGAAGAGTTGGGGATCAGTGATGATGGCCAGCATGATGAGCATATTCAAAAATCAGGATGAGATAAATAGAAAGGAGAGGGCAAACACTTAACAGCTTAAATTCTGGTTCATCTAGTGACCCCAATTAGAAGAAAGTCTGAAATGACTATCATTTTCTGGGTCCATATGGTTCAGGTGAATATCTGGAGAAGGTGAAGAAAAATGAGTATTTTAAACACAAATCATCATTTATTCACATATTTGAAATACTAGAATTTATATTTTTCATTCAAGTAACTTAATTTAATAGCATTTATATGGACATTTAAATTTAATTGGTATAATTCTTTTAATATTTTGCTTTTAATGTGTTCCCTAATAGTAAGTTCCCCCAGAGTTAATGCCAGAGTTAGCGGTGCCTAGAGTTTTTGTGGAAAATTCGTAATCCACTCTAGATCCATCCATGTTGATTCAAATGACAGGATTTAATCTCTTCTAAGGGCTGTGTAGTATTCCATTGTAAATATATGTATATATATGTATATATATATGTATAATCTTTATTCATCCAATGTTGGGCACTTAATTTCCAGTTCTTAGCTATTGTGAATAGGGTTGCAATAAACATGGGATGCATAAATATGTGAATTAGTGTTTTTGTATCTTTTGGGTAAAAACCCAGAAATGGGATGGTGGGATTGTATGAGATTTCCATATTCAATTTTTGAGGAATCTCCATATGGTTTTGCATAGGGGTTGAATCAATTCGTAGTCCCACAAACAGGGTAAAAGTGTCCCCCTTTTTCTACATTCTTGCCAATATTTGTTGTTTTCAGACATTTGGAAAATAGTGTCTCGAGTGTAAGGTGGTATCTCATTGTTTTGAGTTGTATTTCCTTATAGCCAAGGAGTAGGAACATCTTTTCATGTGCCTTTTTGCATCTGTATATGTTCTTTGGAAAAAATGTCTCTCCAATTTCTCCCATTTTTTTATTGGGTTGCTTATTTTTGTTATTGAATTTTATGAGTTCTTTGTGTATTTTATATATTAAGCCCCTGTCAGAAATATGATATGCAAATATCTCCTCCAGTTAGTAGGTTACCTTTTAGTTTTGGTGATGTGTACTTTCACTGTGAAGATTTTTAGCTTGGTGTAGTCCCAGTTATTTTCCTTTTTATTTCCCTTGATGCTGAAGTGAGTCCATAAATGCCTCCCTAAAACTGATATTATGGAATATCTTTCCTATATTGACTTTCAGGAATTTCAATTTTTCTTTCTTATGTCCAGTCTCTTGTTCATTTTGAGTTAACTTTTATGACTGGTATTAGATAGTGGTCTAGCTTCATTCTTTTTCATGTGGTTGTACAGTTTTCCTAACACTATTTATTTAAAAGACTTCCCTTTCTCCATTGTATGCTTTTGGTTTCTTTGTCACAGAGTAACTGACAAATTGAGTGGGTCAGTCCCTGGTGATTCAGTTCTAGTCTGTTGGTCTGTGACTCTGTTATTCCAGTACCATACTATTTGATCACTATGGCTTTGTAGTATAGCTCAATGTCTGGGAGTTAAATCACTGCAGATTTGTATTTTTTGTCAATGTTTTTTGGCTATTCAAGATCTTTAGTTGGTCCATACACTTTTAAATATTTTTGTTCTATTTCCTGGAAATAAACCCATGGGATTTTAATGGGGATTGCATTAAATCCATATATTGCTTTAGATAAGATGACCATTTCAGTTATGTTGATTCATCCCAACCATGAGCAGGGGATGACTTCCCATCTCATATATCATCATTCATTTCTTTTAAGACTTGTAATTCTCATTGTACACGTCATCTACTTCCTTTGTTAAGTATATTTCAAAATATCTTATTTTACTTCTATTTAAAATGGTGTGGTTTTCTTGATTTCATTTTCTTCTAGTTATTTTGTATAAGAATGTAATGGATTTCTGCAAACCGATTTTGTGGCTTCCCACTTTATTGTATTTTTTGAGGAGTTATATTAATTTTTGGACTCTTTTTAGGGTTTCCTATATATATTTATATATTATATATAACCATGTCATCTGCAAATAATGATGATTTTACTTCCTCTTTTCCAATATGATTCCTTTTATTTTCTTTTTTGTCTTCTTTCTCTGGATAAGACATACAGTACAATGTTAAATAGCAGTGGTAAGAATGGATAGCTTTGCCTTGTTCCTAATTTTAGAGGATATGTTTTCAATTATTTGTCATTGACTATCATATAGACTGTGGGTTTTTGTATATGGTATTTATTATGTTCAGGTATTTATCTTTGATTCCCATTTTATGGAGGTTTTTTTTATCATAAATGGACACTGGAACTTGTCAAAAGCATTTTCTGTGTCTATCAATATGATCATGTGATTTTTCTCAGCTCTTGTTGATAGGGTGTATGACATTAATAACTTCATATGTTGAACCATCCTTGCATACATGGGATAAATCCCACGTGGTCATGATGGATGATTTTTTTAAAGCATTGTTGGATACATTTGCTAATATTTTGTTGAGAATTTATGTATCAAAGTTCATTAGAGCTATTGATGTGTGATTTTCTTTCCTGGTGATGTCGCTATCAGCTTTTGGTATAAATGTAATGTTAGCCTCATAAAAAGTAACTGGGAGAGCTCCCTGTTCTTCAGTATTTTAGAAGAGCTTCAGAAAAACAGGTTTTAATTCTATGAAATCTCCCACTATTATTGTGTTGTTGTCAATGTCACTTGTCAGATCTAATAATACCTGCTTAATATATCTTGATGTTCCTTCATTTGGTGCATAAATATCAATTGGCCTTATGTCTTCTTGCTTTAGTCATTATATAATGTTCAGCTCTGTATTTTGTTACTTTTTAGATGGAAGTTTGCTTTATTTGATATGAGTATAGCTGTTTCTGCTCTTTTATGATTGCCATTCAACGATAGGGTTGTCTTCCCACCACTGACTTTGAGCCTTTATCTTTTGAATGACAGTGGGTTTCCTGAATGCAACAGAAGGTTGGATTAAGGAAGAAACTTTAAAAAATATGGAATCAAATTTAATGAAGAAATGACATAGTAGAATCTATGGTATGAAATAAAAGCATTAATAAGAGGGAAATTTAAAATGATATAATCCCATGTCCAAAAAAAGGAAGAATCACAAATAAAAAAGGAACACATCACATTAAGGAACTAGAAGAAGCGGAAAAACAGAAAACTAAATCCAACAGAAGGAATAATGAATATTAAGTCATAAATCAATGAAATACAGATCAGAAAGACTATTCAAAAAATCAATGAATCCGAAATTAGGTTTTTTGAAAGAAAAAACAAAATAGACATTAGCCAGACTCACAAAAAAGAGGATTATGTTTTTAATTCATCCAACCACTCTGAGTCTTTTGACTGGTGTATTTAGTTGATTAAAGCTTATTGAGATAAGCTTATTGATCATTGAGATATATATATATATACATATAAATATATATAGCTAATTATTGTCATTTTGTAATTTGTCTTCTGTACATTTCTTCAGACAGTGCTTTTGCTCTTTCTTTCTCTTTTTAGTTCAGGTGGATTCAGTTACGTTTTGATTGGTTTTCCCTTTTGTTTTCTTCTTTGTCTTTTCACTGGGGATACGTGGTTACACTGAAGATAACATTAAAATTTCTATGCTTGCTTCCTATTTTTATTAAAAGCATATTAGTATTCCACTCATTCTAATTATCCACATTCTTGTTCTCTTTTTTTCCTCCCCACTTTTTATATTTGCTGTCTTACTGTTTTTGTGTGGGGTTTCTTTGTGCTTTACATTTAATATTTAATGCATTTAATATTTTTTGCAAAACTGGTTTATAGCAATGAAGTCCTTTTACTTTCGCTTATCAGAAAAGCTTTTCAGCATTCCTTCAGTTATGAATTATAATCTCACTGGGTATAGAATCCCAGATAGCTAATCCTTTTTTTCAGTACTTCGAATATATCATGATATCCTTTCTGGTCTGTAGAGTTTCAGTTGAGAAATCCGCTGACAATCTTATGGAGGCTCCTCTGTATGTGACATGTTTTTTCTCTGGCTGCTTGTAAGATTTTTTATTTTGTAATTTTGAATTTTTGATGGCAATGTGTCTAGGTTATTTGTTTTTGGGTTTCTCTTATTAGGAACTCTTTTAGCTTCCTGGGTCTTGGGCTTCCTTCATTCCTCAGATTGTGGTAGTTCTCATCTATTATTACTTCAAAAATGGTTTCTACTCCCTTTTCTCTCTTCTCCCTTTGGGGCTTTTATGATGCAAATGTTCCTTTTGATGTTATCCCAGAAGTCTCATTCTGTTTTTGTTTCTTTGGATTTTAAAAAATCTCTGCTGATTTGATTGAGTTCCTCTGCCCTATCTCCCAGGTTGCTAATTCTATTGGACGTTTCCTCCATCCTGTTATTGAGCCCTTCTATTGAGTTCCTTATTTCAGCTACGGTATCCTTCATTTCTTGGATATCTTCTTTCATTTTTCTTTTGTGTTGCACTTTTACTTTCTCCATTGTTTTCTGTATTCCCATAAGTTTGTTAATCACTGTTACACTAAATTTATCTTCAGGTAGTTTGTATATGACTGCTATACACAGATTTTCCCCTGGGTTCTTGATTGAATCCATCATTTCATTTTTATTTCTCTGTGCCTTTGCTCTGTTTGGCATTCTGTTTATATTTCTGAGGTTTGGTTCCCCTGCAGTGGTGGCATTGTGTAGGGAGATCACCTTGCTACTAGCCAAGAATTGGCAGTCAGGCTGCAGTATCAGCTCTACCCAAAGGGTGATGGCAGAAGATTTTGTTGAGGGTCAGTTCCATCAAGGAGACTACCTTTATCCTTTAATTCTGGGGGTGGTATAGCTGGTGGGTGGGATATCCAGTAGGTGGATCCTGATATTGCGAAACTAAGTTAGGAAGAATGTTGCTTTTGGTTATGGAAATGCTCCAAGTTAGTTCATCATTTGGGCTCCAGCTCAGTCTCCAGGGCACTCACTACCCTTCCATCCCACACCAAGATGGTTTCCCCTGTCTCCCTGTCCCAGTCCCACTGGGCATGCTCCTCGCTACCTTTGCACTATGTCTTCATCCTTTTCATGCTGTCTTGCAGTTCCATCCCATCGCCATGTATCTTATGATTCCAAAATCTGTTTAGCTGTGTACTATATTTTCACTTACCCTTTATCGTCATGAAAGCCACTCCATGTCTGCGATTGCAGAACCCACGACTCGTATTTGCCTCCAGAAAATATATGAATTTCTCATTGCTCTGTGGGGTATATGAAACTCGTCACTCCCAGATCACCATCTTTCTTTACTCTTTTCTGTGATTACTTTTGTTGTATTCTTTCCCCAAAGTTCTCTTTGAAATTGAGGTCATGGAGTGTTTTCCATACATGTTCTTCCAAGCATTTTATTTTTTGGGGTTGTATGTCCAGGTGTTTGATCCATTTTGAGTTATCTTTTATCTATGGTTCTAATGAATAATCTAGTTTCATGTTTCGCAATTGTCTCTCCATTTTTCCAACACCATTTAATGAACAGACTTGCCTTCTTCCATTGTGTATTCTTGGCTCCTTTCCTGAAGATTAATTTTCATGTAGATGTGTCTTTATTTCTGGGCTCTGGTCTGACTATTCATCTGATCTGTGTATCTGTTTTTTCCCATTGCATGCAGTTTTGATCATGCGCACTTTGTAGTATAGTTGGAAATTGGTAGGTGTAATTCCTTTGCTGCTTTTTTTTAACCTCAGGATACCTTTGACTATTTAATGTGTTTTGTGATTTCAACACACTTCAGCACTGCTCAATTTTTTTGAAAAATGTTTCCCATATTTTGATGTAAGTTATATTAAATCTCTATTTTACTTTGGGTGGATTTGTTATTCTAATCATTTAATAGACGCCATGAACATGGAATATTCTACTTTTTTGTGTCTTTGTGTACTTTTTAAAAGTAAAATAGTTTTCACTGTAGAGTTCTTACAGAAACATTGTTAGGTTTTACCCAGGTATTTGATCATATTTTCTACCATTGAGAATGGGATTTACTTCTTCATTTCTTTTTTTTCTAATTCATTGTTAATATATAGGAGTGTTACTAATTTTTGAGTGTTGATTTTGGGTCCTGCAGCTTTGTTATTCTCATTGTTTCTAGCAGGTTGTTGGAAGATTATTTCAGATTTTCTACTTACAGTGTCATGTCATCTGCAAATGATAGCTTTAATTTTTTTCTAACTTAGATCATGGTAATATTTTTGTTGCCTTATTCTTCTGTGGTCATGACTTATATGACTTTGTTGAATAACGGTGATAGAGAGTACAACCTTGCCTGTTTTCAGATATTAGGGGAAAAGGTTTCAGTTTTTTTTCATTGAGTACTTTGTCGGCTATGGGTTTGCTATATAATGTTTTTATTATTTTGATGTTTGTTCATTTTATTTCTATTTTGGTGAGGGTTTTTATCATAAATGGATCTTGTCACATTTTTTCTGTATCTATTAAAATCATATTGTGACTTTTTCTTTGTTGATATGGTACATTACATTGATTGATTTATGTATATTGAGCCATCCTTGAATCCCTGGGATGAATCACACTTGACCATGATGAATTATTGTTTTATGTACTGAAATTGTTTTGCCACTATTTTGGTGTGGAATTTTGCATTGATATTCATCAGTGATTTTGGTATATGTTTTTCCTTTTTTGGTGCTATCTTCTTTGTTTCTGAGATAAGGGTAATACTGTCCTTATATAATGTATCTGGGAGTATCCTCCTCTGTTTCATTTTGTGGAAGAGTTTAAGGAGGATGGGGATTGTTTTGGTGGAATTTTTTTAAATTACTGCTTTATTTCTGTGTTTTTGATTATTCTTTTCCAGATGTCAGGTCTTCATGGCCCACTTTTATGAGGTTATAGCTTTCTAGGAATCTATTTCTGTATAAATGAGAAATCTCTTGGTGTGTAATTGCTCATAGTAGTCTATCACTATCCTTAGAAATTCTATGCTGTCTGTTTAAATCTTATCTCTTTTATTTCTAATTCTTGTTAGTGTTTTCTCTGTTCCTTTTGGAACTACATATTTTCATATATTTTTTCAAAGAAAAACATCTTTTATTAATCCTTTAGATGGTCCTTTTGTTTTCAATTTTATTTATCTCTGTTCTAATTTTTATTATTTCCTTTCTTCTGATGATTGTGGCTTATGATTGTTCTTCTCTTTGTCGTCTCTTCTTTTTCTCTTAATCCCATATGTTCTTGTAGTTCTTCCGTTCATTTTCAAGCTTCTGGAGAAATCTTAATTTCATCAATGATGCATAAGTTGTCAAGAAGCATGTTATTCAATCTCCATATTTTTGTGTTTCTTCCAGTTTTGCTATTCTGGTTCATTTTTACTTTTACCCAAGTGTGATAAGAGATTATTTCTATAATTTCAATCTTGCAAATTTGCTGTGATTTGTTTTGTGTTCTAATATGTGGTCTACCCTTGAGAATGTTCCATGTGCACTTGAGAAGAATGTATTTTCATTTTTTGTTGGTGTAGACCACCCTTTGTATGTTTTCTAGGTCAATGCAATCTACTACTTCATTTAGAGTCCTTATATATTTGCTGATTTTCTGATCAGACCATCTATCTATTGATGTAAGTGGATTACTGATTACCACTACTATTATTTTGTACTGTTAGTATCTGCTGTTAGCTCTGTCAGTATTTGTATTACATAATTAGATGATACAGCACTAGTATGTTAATATAGTTACTTCTTGATGAATTAGCCCATTGACAATGTAATGCCCTCATTTGTCTCAAGATATTCTTTCCACGTGGCATTTTATCTTGTTTGAAATATTGCTGTTCTTGATTTCCTTTCATAAATGTGGTTTTTACATATTTTTCCATAGTCTGACTTTCAATCTGTCGTTGGAGCTGAGTTTCTTGTAAGCATAATATTGAAAGATCTTGTATTTCAATACAGCTAAGAACTCCATATTTTTATTAATTTCGTTCTGTCCATTTACATTTAGGGTTATAACTGATGTATAGGGTTTTATTGGTATCTTTTGAGACTTGATTTTCTGTGTCTGTTGTTTCATTTCCCATTTAAAAATGAATTTATTTAGGGTATATTGTATTATAACATTAGTTTTAATTTGTGCATCATAGAAGACCAACATCTGTATACAATATTGTAAATACTCTACTGTTTAAGATTTTCCTTCACTTTTAAATTAATCTGCTCTATTCCATTTGTTCCCCCTTTCTTTTTCTTTTTTATTTAAATCTGTTGTTTGATTTTGTTCTTTTTAAAGTTATTTTGTTTAATTTAGTTCATTCACTTGCATGCTGTCTTTATAATTCTCATATGAGAAGTACCATGTGATGTGTAACCTTTTGGTTACCTCAAGCATCAGTCCAGGTCCAACAATATTGCTGAGACGAGAGTATGCCACCCTTTTCATTGCTGCATAATATTCTATTATATATCACCTTTTTTGATATACTCATCTGTTGATTGGTACTTAGGTTGTTTCCAGCTCTTGGGTATTGTAGATAATACCACAATGAATTTCCAGCACTTGTTTAAATTTTTTTGGATAATAGTCATCTTCATGGGTAAAGATGGTACCTCATTGCTGTTTTGATTTTTATTTCCCTAATGATAAGAAAGGGTGACTGTTGGTCATACATAAGTCTTTTTTAGAGAAGCATTTTCTAAGGTCTTCTGGACATTTTATATTGGATTGTTAGTTTTTTTTTAATTAATTTTAACAAGTTATTTATATACTTTGGTTTTAATCCCTTGTCAGATGTATGATGTGTAAATATCTTCTCCCATTCAATAACATATCTTTTTGTTTTGATGATAGTTTCTCTTAATGTACAGAAGCTTTTTAGTTTGATGTAATCCCATTTGTTTATTTTCCTTGCTTTTGGATTTGAGTTCTTAAAGACATCTTTTTAGTCAGTGTCCTATACTGTTCTATGTTTTCTTCTATGTATTTTATGGCTTCTAGTCTTACACTAAATAGCTGATCCACTTTGAATCAATTTGTGTGTATGATGTTATGCAGTGATCTATCTTGAGCTATTTGCAGATAGTTTTCCATTTTTCTCAGAACCATTTATTGAATAGACTGCTCCATTGTAAGTCTTTGACTCCTTTGTCAAAGATTAGCTGTCCATATAAAATGTGGGTTTATTTCTGGGATCTCAATTCTGTTCCATTGATCTGCATGACTGTTTTTATTCCAATAGCATATTTGATTATCATTGCTTTGTAAGAGAGTTTCAAGCCAGGAGTGAGACACCTCCGTTTTTTAACTTATTCTTTAGGATTGTTTTTGCTATCATGAGTCTCCTGTCATTCCACATAAATTACATTATTTTTTGTTCTGTTTCTGTCAAGAATGTTGGGCTAAAATCCTGGGATCAGGGGTAAGGAATAGGGCACCGCAGGAAATTGAGATACTCAATAGCAAGTGAGAGTATAGAAGAGGTAGGGATCAGGGGACCAACAGTCTTTCTCTCAGACTGAAAGTTCTGACCATTCTGGTCTCCCCCTATTTATTGGGATCATGCACAGCATTGTTTCAAGCAGCTTACTCAAGCAAATTTATAGTTACATTGGTTTGCTTACACAGACTTTGCTTT
>RJWH01010333.1:0-17277 GCA_004363575.1 Solenodon paradoxus
TGGGGGAAGGATTGGAAGCAAATATTTGAATGTTGTGATTGAAAACTGAATTATTGAACTTTCCAGTGATACTGTTGTTTGGCTCATGAGATTTGCAACATTACCAATGCCCATGTGTATGGTGCTTTACACTTGATAAAGTTATCTTACATCTATCACATAGCCTTTGGAAAAATGGTTAAATTTATGCCTTTATATGATACCAGAATTCCATTTCTTTTGAACATTATACTTACCATTTAACACATGAAGAAGCAAGTTAACGTGAGCAAGTGATTTGGCCCAGTTACATAGTTCATAAGTTATGACATTGAACCCTTACAGAAATACTGAAATACTTGCTATTCAGAACCTGCATATAATTCCAAACCTCTGTGCCTTTGTACAAATTCTCTGTTCTGCCTGGAATGTCCTTCCTGTTGACCACCTCTCTAAAGCCTCACTTGAGTACCATCTCCTTACTGAAGCCCTCCATGACTCTTCCTATCCTTCCTAAAAAGAATGAATTGTTGTTTCCTCTGGGTTCCTGTGATACCTAGTATAATATGAATCTCTTTTAAAGCACTTGTCACCATATATTATAAGTATTTGAGCATGTATCTACTCCTACATAAAACTGAGAAGTACTATCTCTGCAAGGGCAAGGAAATTGACATCCTTTTATTTATCTCTCCATTTTTCAGACAGAACTATGCATGTACATTTGGAGAACAAAATGTCTAAATACATGAATGGGTTGATGGTTTTATACATGCTTTTATACCAGTCTTTGCTCCACAATGAGTATTCCCAATGAATGTTTCCAAAGAACAGTTGGTTCTCTCTTAAGCGGCTCAGTAAACATGTTTACCAAAAACTGATGAGGCTGGGCCAGTTGCTAGGATACTCATTAAATATGAGGTCACCCTGACCAGGACCACCTGTCTCTGCAAGAGTTTCAGTTCCAGGGATCGAATATCCTGGAGAAGATGACTTTATATCTGCCTGCCTGAACTAAAATAGCCCCAGAGATGAAGTGGAGGTTGGAGGAGGAAAACAAAAGAAAAAAATAATTGGAGAGGAAAAAGAAAGGAGACAAAGAGGGAGAGATGGAGAAGTGGGAGGAGAAAAAGTTAGAAGGGAAGGGATACTAGAAATAAACACATTTGCCATCTTAAATCAGATGATAATGTTGTAGGATCTAGCTAATTGACACATCCATGTAAAATGTTATCGGTTGAGTCCCCCCAAAAATATGACTGATGCTTCTGTACTCTGATCCTAACAGTGAACACCCATGCCCTTTGCACTTTGCAATAAAATTTTGGAGGGTTTAGCATACATAGGTCCTGGTATGAGGAAGATGTGGATTCAGAGCCTGAGCTGTGTGACTTTGGATTAAGAAACAACACTCTGAGGCTCGTTTTCCTCATCTGTCAGATGAATATAATAATATCTACTTTGCAGAGTGATTTACTTTATGAAGATTAGTGATACTGTATGTAAGTGCTTCATAAATAGGCAACCAACAAATGATAGCTTACTATTATTATGTGCTTGTCAGGTGTCTTCATAGTTTAAAAAAAACACAGACTCTGGAGTCAGACCTGGGTTTGAATCTCATTTCTGTCATTGTCTACCTAGATTTCATATTCTCCTAAGAAATTAACTGTCAGTGTAGTATGAGAGTTAGGAGCATGGCTCCTGGAGTTTCAATCCTGGTTTACTGAGTGACCTTGAGTAAATTACCTAATATTTCTGGGCCCCAGTTCCTACATTTGTGAAGTGGGAGGAACAATAATAGCATCAATTTACAAAGACTGTGAGGATTAAATGAGTTAACTGTGTAAAATGCTTAAAACTATATCTAGTAGATAGCAAAGTCTCAATAAAATTAGCTATTGTTATCCCAAAATATTTACCACATTCGTGATCACATTTATTACTCACTATGTCCTGCGAAAGGTATATTCCTATTTCCTTTTATAAATAAGGAAACTATGATTTAGACTTGCTCAAGTTCACATAGGTAGTAAGTGCCTGTATTAAAAGGTGTTTATTCAGTGGCTGTAACATCTCTATTCAAATTTATTTTTTAAATATTTCTTGATGCAGCTTTGATTTACAAAATGACATAAACCTGTATTGTAGGTTCACTGCTTGTCATATATGTAGCAATATACCATACCTACCACCTAATTACTAAATTTTCATCACTGTTCATTGGAGTCCCACCACCGCTTGCTCCTACCCTGAGCCATTCCCCACTGGT
The DNA here is from genome assembly GCA_004363575.1 of Solenodon paradoxus. NCBI lineage: Eukaryota > Metazoa > Chordata > Mammalia > Eulipotyphla > Solenodontidae > Solenodon > Solenodon paradoxus. The sequence continues at coordinate 2,252 of RJWH01010333.1, forward strand.
AACCTCGGTTCTGCTGTCAATGTACAAGGGTTGATTTTTCTTTTAACCATTCATTTGCTTTGTTTCTTGATCTTAAAGGATGCACTTTCAGTTTTTCACCATTGACTATGGTACTGGCTGTGGGACTTTATTATGTTAAGGTATGTTTCTTCTATCCCAATTTTGTGTGGAGTTTTTTATTTAATCATAAGTGTGTTCTGAATCTTATCAAACGCTTTCTCTGCATCTATTAGTATGCCCATATGATTTTTCCCTTGTTTTTGCTGATGTGGTGTATTACATTGACAGGTTTGCTTATGTTGAAACATCCTTGCATCCCCAGGATAAATACCAATTGGTCACAATGGATGATTCATTTGAAGTATTATTGGATTCAGTTGATTAATATTTAGTTAAGAATTTTTGCATTTATATACATCAGAGATATTGGTCTCTAATTTTCTTTCTTGGTGACATCCTTTTCTGCTTTTGATATCAGTGTGTGCTGACCTCATAGAAAGTGTCTGGAAGTGTTCCCTGTTCTTCAATTTTGGGGAAGAATTTGAGAAGAATATGCATTAATTCTCTAAAACTTTGTCAAACTCACAAGTAAAGCCATCTGGTCCTGAGCTTTTATTTTGAGAAGATTTTTGATTACTTCTTTAATTTCCTTGTTTGTGATCAGTCTGTTCAGGTTTTCCATTTCTTCCTTTTTCATTCTTGGTAGAGTGTTTATTTATAAAAATCTGTCCATGTCCTCTAAGTTGTCCAATTTATTAACATATAAATGTTAAGTGTAGTCTCTTATAATGCTTTGTATTTCTAAAGTATCCATTGTAACTTTTCCCCCTTTCACTTTTGATTCCAGTTATAAGAGTTTTCTCTTTTTTTTTTAAATGATCCTAGCCACCAATAATTCATCAAAGAACCAGCTTCTGATTTTATGGATCTTCTGAATTGTCTTTTTGATATCTATTTTTTTTCCTCAAATTTTTATTGTTTTCTTCCTTCTACTGACTTTTGACTTCATTTGTTCTTTTTCTTTTTGCTTTGATATAGGATTAGATTGTTTATTCATGATTTTTCTTATTTCTTGAGGTAGGCTTCCGTTGCTATAAACTTCTCTCAGTACTACTTTTGCTGCATCCCATAAATTCTGTTAGTTCATGTTTTCATTCTGTTTAGTTCCAGTAATTTTAAGTTACTCTTCTGATTTCTCCTTAACCCAGTTGTCATTCAGATGCATGTTGTTTGGACTCCGTATTTTTTAATTTTCTAGCTTTTTGTTGTTGATTTCTAATTATAAGCTATTATCATCAAAGAAGATACCTGGTATGATTTCAATCTTCAAAATGGTATTGACAGAGAAAGGAGAGGAAGATGGCAATCTGGTAGGTCACTCCCCACAGGACACTGAAAAAATCACCTATTTTTCAGAGACAAACTGAAGCTTGGGACTCAATGGCCATCCTGATCATGAATAGTGGGCAAGGACATCGAATATAGTGCACAGCTAAGCCTCAGGTCTGGGATTCGGCATAGGAGCTGCCACGGAAGGGTGGAGCCTAGGGAGAATGTGAAAGGGCTGAAGACTATTGCAGAAGCAGCCAGGAGCACGTCTAGTAGGGCTGTGACACTGAGGCGGGGAAGACTGACTTGGCATGGGATGGGAGGAGAGTCAGCACCCGGGAAACTGAGCTGGAGACCCCGTGGTGAAATTACACTGAGTGTATCTGTAATTGGAAATCAGCAAGAGAATTTCCCTCCTCAAACCCCTCCAACCACCATTCCACACTGGCGCCTCAGCATCTACCCACTGGATATCCCATCACCTGGATATCCCACCCACCGGATATCCCACCCCCAGAATTAAAGGAAGAAGGTAGACTCCTTGATGAGACCAAACCACAATGCTATCCACTAGCACCACACTATGGGAAGAGGTGGAACTGCAGCCTGATTGCCAATTCTGGGCTAGCAATAAGGTGATCATAGCGCCACCACTGCAGGGAAACTGAACCCTCAGAAATATAAACATAATGCCAAACAGAGCAAAGGCACAGAGAAACATACAAGAAATGATGGATCCAATAAAAAAAAACCCTGGGGAAAATCTGAATACAGATGTATGCAAATTATCTGAAGATGAATTTTGGGTAACAGTGATTAACATACTCATGGAAATTCACAAAAGAATAGAGGACATAAAAGAGAACATCAAGGGGGAGAAGAAATGAAAGAAGATATAAGAAGTGAAGAATACAATAGCCAAACTAAAGAACTCTATAGAGGGACTCAATAATAGGATGAATGAAGCTTTCAATGGAATCAGGGATCTGGAAGATAGGGAGAGGAACTCAATCAAGCAAACCAGCAAAGAGACAAAAAACGCAAAGAAATAAAGACAGCATTTGAGACCTATGGGATAACATAAAAAGGAACAACATTCACATCACATCATAGGGGTCTCAGAAGGAGAAGAGAGAAAAAAGGAGGCAGAAGCCATATTTGAAAAAAAAGATAGATGAGAACTTCCTCAATATGAAGAATGAAGTAAGCCTTCAGACCCGGGAAGCTCAAAAAGTTCCTAATAAAAGAAAACTAAACAGAAAACCACCTAGACACAGCATCACTAAAGTGTCAAAAATACAAGATGAAGAAAGAATCTTAAATGCAGCCAAAGGAAAATGTGTCATATACAGAGGAGTACCCATGAAATTGTCAGTGGATTTCTCAACTGAAACTCTACAGGAGGACAGAAGGAATAGCATATATTCAAAGTGCTGAAAGAAAAGGATTTTCATTCTAGGATACTATACCTGGCAAGAATATCATTCAGAACTGAAGGAATGATGAAGTTTTTCCAATAAGCGAAAGTTAAAGGAATTAATTACCACAAAACCGCTTTGCAAAAAATATTAAGGGTGCTCTATAAAGTGTAAAGAAATCCCATAGAAAAACAGTAATACCAGCAAATAAGAAAGTGGGGATAAAGAGAAGAGAACAAAAATGTTGATTGTTAGAATGAGTGGAAGACTAATATGCTTTCAAATAAAAATAGCAAGTAAACATAGAACTGTGAATGCTAACTTAAGGGTAACCTCAAAATATATCCCCAAGGAAAGAAGAAAGAAGACAAAAGAGGAAACCAATCAAAGCATAACTGCACACATCTGACCAAACAAAAGAGATAGAAGAGCAAAGGTATTGTCTGGAACAACATACAGAAGACAAATCATAAAATTACACTAAGTGGCTATATATCAATAATCATCCTAAACGTTAAGGGACTGAATTTATTAGTCAAACGACACAGAGAGGCTGAATGGATTAAAAAGTATAACCCAACCTTCTACTGCCTTCAGGATGCGTACCCTCTTTCAAAAGATAAAGAAAGGCTCAAAGTCAATGGCTCCAAGACAATCCTACTGTCTAATGGCAACCACAAAAGAGCAGGAAAACCTATACTCATATTGGATAAAACAGACTTCTATCAAAAAACATAGCAAACGACAGAGGTGGAAATTATATAATGGTTAAAGGGTCAATCCAGTGTGGAGACATAACATTTATTAACATATATGCACCAAATGAAGGAGCGTCAAAGTATATTAAAGAAGTATTATGAGTACTGACAAGTGATATTGACAGCAACACAATAATTGTGGGAAACTTCAACACCTCACTTGCAACAATGGACAGATCAACCAGGCAGAAACTAACACAGTTCTTTTAAATGACCACCTGGAAAAGATAGGTCTAATAGATATATACCTAGCACTTCACCAATGACTACAGATTGCACTTTCTTCTCAAGCACACATGCAACATTCTCAGTAATAAAGCATATGCTGGGACACAAAACATCTCTCAACAAATACACAAAGATTGAAATCATAACAAGCATTTCTCTGACAATAGTGGCTTAAAACTAGAAATAAACCACAAAAAGAAAGCTGGACAACCCCAAATTAATTGGAAATGAAACAATTTGCTCGACACTTGGGTAAAAGAGGAAATCAAAGAGGAACTTAAAAAGTACTTAGAGACAAATGAGAATGAAAACATGAGCTACCAGTATCTAGGAGATGTAGCAAAAGCAGTACTAAGAGGAAAGTTCATCGCAATCTAGACCTGTCTCAAGAAACAAGGAAAATCACAAATAAACAGCTTAACTCTACATTTAAAATAACTAGAGAAAGAACAATTAAAGCAAAAAATGAGCAAAAGAAAGGAAATAATCAAAATTCAAGCAAAAATAAATGAAATAGAAAACAAAAAAATGCAGAAGATAAATGAAATCAAAAGTTGTTTCTTTCAAAAAATAAAAAAATTGATAAACCATTGGCTAGACTTACAAAGAAAAACACAGAGAAACCTCTCATAACTAGAATCAGAAATGAAAGGGGAGAAGGTACAATAGATACCAGAGGAATCAAAACATCTTTAGGGACAAATATGAACAGGTCTATGACAACAAATTGGTCAATCCTGAAGACATGGACAGATATTTAGAAAAGTACAGTCTACCAAGACTGAACCCAGAAGACCAGGAGCACCTGAACAGAACAATCACAAGCAAAGAAGTTGAAGAAGTAATCAAAATTCTTCCTCAAAATAAAAGCCCAGGACCAGATGGCTTCTTAATGAGTTATACCAAACATTTATAGAATTAACATCTATTCTTCTCAAGCTCTACAAAACACTGAAGAACACGGAACACTCCCAAATACATTTTTGAGGCTAATATTATACTGATACCGAAAGCCGATAGAGATGTCACCAAGAAGAAAATTCTAGATCAATATCTCTAATAAACATAGATGCAAAAATTCTCAACAAAATATTCGCAAATTGAATCCAACAATGCATTAAAAGGATTATCCATTATGACCAAGTGGGATTCATCCCAGGGATGCAAGGATAGTTCAACATACATAAATGTATTAATGTCATATACCCTATTAACAAGAGTAAAAGAAAAACCACATGATCATATCAGTAGTTGCAAAGAAAGATTTTAACAAGATCCAACATCCATTTATGATTAAAAAATCCTCCATAAAATGGGAATAGAAGGTTCATACCTCAACATAATAAAAGGCCATATATGAAAAACCAACAGCCAACATAATAGTCAATGGTGAAAAATTGAAAGCATTTTCTCTTAAGTCAGGAACAAGGCAAGGTTGTCCACTCTCACCACTGCTATTTAATGCTGTACTGGAGGTCTTAGCAAGAGCAATTAGGCAAGAAAAAGAAATAAAAGGAATCCAAATTGCAAAGGATGAGGTAAAACTCTCATTATTAGCAGATGATATGATTATATATATTGAAAACCCTAAAAATTCTGTCAAAAAGCTTCTAGAACTCATCAATGAATATAGTAAAGTAAAGCTATAAAATCAATGAAAAAAAATTCATTGCATTTTATACTCACACAACATGCTAGAAAAAACGAAATCATGAAAATCACACCATTTAAAGTAAATGTTAAACAAATAAAAGACCTGGACATATATCTAACAATGAAGCAAAAGATCTGTATAATGAAAATTACAAGTCCTTCTTAAAAGAATTAGAGGAGGACAAAAAGAAAGGGAGAGACATCCCTTGTACATGGCTGGGAAGAATCAACATCATTAAAATGACCATCTTAAATCAAAACAATATATAGATTTAATGAAATACCCATTAAAATCCCACAGGCTTATTTCCAGGAAATAAAACAAATTTAAAAAAATATTAAAATTTGTATGGAACAACAAAAGGCCCCCAAAAGCCAAAGCAATTATTAGAAAAAAGAACGAATCTGGAGGGATTACACTCCCTGACATAGAACTGTATTACAAAGCAATAGTGATCAAAATGGTATGGTACTGGAATAACAACAGAGGCACCAGAAACTGACCCACTGTCATACAGTCAGTTAATCTATGACAGAGGAGCTAAAATGGAAAAAGGAAAGTTTCTTCAATAAATGGTGTTGAGAAAACATGCAAAAGAATGAAGTTAGACCACTTTCTAACACCATTCACAAAAATTAACTCAAAATGCACTAGAGACCTGGACATAAGACCAGAAACCATATAGTTCTTAGAAGACAACATAGGAAAGACTTTTCATGACATGAGCCATAGAGAGGCCTTAGGGACTCAACTCACCATCAAGGGATACTAAAACAGAAATAAACAACTATGACTACATCAAACTAAGGAGCTTCTTCACAGTGAAAGAAAACATCAGCAAAACCAAAAAGAAACCTACTAAATGGAAGAAGATATTTGCATTTCATTTTCTGGCAAAGGCTTAATACCTAAAATACACAAAGAACTCGTAAACCTCATTAACAGTAAACAGGCAATCCAGTCAAAAAATGGGAGGAAGAATTGGAGAGACACTTTTCTAAAGAGGACATACAGGTGACCAACAGGCACAAGAAAAGATGTTCCTACTCACTGGCTATTAGAGAAATGTGAATCAAAACAATGAGATATCACCACCTTACACCTGAAAGATTGGCTATTATTCAAAAGTCTGGAAGCAATAAATGCTGGCGAGGATGTGGAAAAAGGAAACAGGTTTGTACTGTTGGCAGGAGTGAAAATTGGTACAATCACTATAGAAGAGTTTGGAAATTCCTCAAAACACTGAAGATGGAAATTCCATATGATCTTGTCAATCCACTTCTGTGCATCCACCCAAAAGATACAAAAACACCCATCTGCAGAGATATATGTATCCCCAAGTTTATTGCATCCCTATTCACAGTAACTAAGAACTGGAAATTACCTAAGTACTCAACATCAGATGAATGGATAAAGAAGATGTGGTACATATATACAATAGAATACTACACAACCCTTAGAAGAGATGAAATCCTGTCAATTAATCAGCATGGATGGAGCTAGAGGGTATTATGCTAAGTGAAATAAGTCAAAAAAAGGAAAGATAGATACCAGATGACCTCACTCATAGGTGTAATGTGAATAGACAAAACAAAGGAACAGATCAAATAAAGCAACCCTTGGACACTTAGAACTGAGATTACCAATAGGGAAGGGGGAATCTATACAAAGGAATTTATTTTAATGTGTAGAGTAATTACTACAATAAATTTTGTTGTAGTAGTATTCCTTAGATATATGCCAACACACCATGCCTTCAACAAAATAACCAAATGTTCTCCATTGTCCAGAGGGCTCCACCACCATTTGCCCCCTTCTTTCCCTATTGTGCTTTTTTAGATTACTATTTGACTGTAGGATGCTTTCCAACCAATGATTTTGAGCCTTGTTTACCTTTCAAATGTAGATGATTTTCCTATATGCAGCAGAAAATTGGGTTGTTTTTTCATCTACTTAGCCACTCTTTGCCTTTTCATTAGTGAGCTTGTTCCAGTAACATTAGTGTGACTATTATATGTGAAAATTGATATGTTATTGTCATTTTGTTCATTGTTTTCTGGCTGTTGATGCAGGCAATATCTCTGTTCTTCCCTTAGGTGCTTTGAAAGCAATTATATTGTGTTTGGTTTTCCTTTTATTTTCTTCTTTGTTTTTCTTTTTCCTGTGGGTTTATGTTTTGATGTTACCTTGGGGTTTAAATAAAAGTGTCTATGCTTATAACCTATTTTAACTTAAAACAAGTTAGTCTTGAGCTCATTCTAACAGTTCACATTTTTGCTTTCCTCCTTACATTTATAATTTTTAAATTTTTCTGCTTCTAAGTGGGGTTTCTTTTTATTTTATAGAAATTGATTTAGTATTTCTTTTAAAGGTGGTTTACTAGTGATGAATTCCTTAAATTTTTGCTTGTCTGTAAAGTTCTTATCATTCCTTAAATTCAAAGTGATAATCTAGCAGGGTTAGAATATCCTTGGTTGGAAATATTTTCTTTCAGCACTTTGAACACATGCCATTCCCTTTTAGCCTGTTAAGTTTCTGGAGAAATCCACAGACTGTCTTCTGGGGGTTTCTTTGTAACTAGTTTTCTCTTGTTCCTTTAAGAGTCTCTCTTTATCTTTTATTTTTTTAATGACAATATATCTTGGTGTAGGTCTGTTTCAGTTTTTGTGTTTGTTCTTAACTCTGAGTTTTCTGGATCTAGAAGTCTGTTTACTTACTTTCACTAGGGAAATTCTCAGCTATCATTTCTTCAAATATAGTGTATGCTCCTTTATTTCTTCTTCTGGTACCTCTATAATATGCATATTTTTCCTCTTGATTTTATGCCATAAGTTTCATATGTTTTCTTCATTTCTTTTCATTTTTCTTTTTGCTGATCTGTTTGGGTGCATTTCACTGCACTATCTTCCAGCTTGTTGGTTTGATTTTAAGGTTCCTCTAGCCTACTGTTGAGCCCCTCAATCGTGTTTTTTTAATAAGTAGTAATTCATCATTGTAAATGTGCTTTTTATAATTTCATATTCCAAAGTCAAGGTTTATCACAAATTAGGTGGTAACTGACCATTTATAGCAGCTGAAATCTAAAATTTTAGAACTGGCAATGTTTTTAAGGATAGAAGTCACCAAAGACATAAGATGATTTGTCTTAATGACACGTTTGTATTGAAACTACAATTGAAGTCTCCTAATCCCCAGGTTAGCTCAGTTTTCTCTATAATGCTCTTGTATTACCAGTGTAATAGAAAAGTAATAGTTAAATCAAACAAGTACAGTCTCTAATGAAGAAACAATTGAATCTTTAGTGAAGATTAGAAATATTTACTGAAAAATTATTGTGCTGTTGAAAATAAAACAAAGCGAAGAACAAAATGGGATTGAGAGAAAGTAATAAACTGGCTTAAGGTCACATAATACAGCTGCTTAACAAAAGGCATAATGCTATAATTATTTATAATTTGAGAAAATGTGGTTATTGGCTTCAGGATGGGTGTATTTTCATTACTAAAACACTGACTTAAAATGTAGTCATTTGAAATGTCATATGTAAAATAAACCATTTTCTGAAACTTTGCAAATCTTCATCGTTTGTCAGCAATAAAACTTTACTACTCTTTGTATGTATATACTTCATATAGGCTCACACTAAATAAAAACACATTTTCATTAGATTTTACCTGTGATTAAGGTGAAGAAATGTATAATTATAAGAAAATAAAATGGGTAAAAATAATGAAAGCATTGGTAGAGGGACTCCTTTTTCATTCATATATGTTAATATGGAAAAGTTTTTATATTACATAGCTTCATATACTAGTTAAGAAATTGGCTAGTTAATTCATATGTTATATTAGTGTATGATCATAGTTGATTATGCCATATCTGTTAAGGCATTTCCTCTTAATATACTAATTCTCCACCTAAATAGCACCAGGGAAAATGGTCTTCCATAAAACCAAAGACTTCTCCAAGGGCGAACAAATAAACAAAAGGAGACTGCGAAAATCTGTCTAGGTAAATCATTCATAAGAAAGAGAAAATCTTGAGAAAAGTAATACTTTATAGACATGATTTTTGTGGCCATACAATGGTCACACCAACTACATAGTTTTTACAGGTGCAGTCAAATGTTTACATTATGAGTGAAGCTAGAGTTTAAGGGTATTTTCCCTTAACCTCTGAAGCATTTTCTCCTCCTCCTCCTCCTCCTCCTCCTCCTTCTTGTTCTTCTTCTTTTCTCTCTCTATTTAACTTGTATATATTAATTTTTTTCTATTTAATGGAGCACTGTTCAGTCCTCCAGTCTGCTGGCTAAGCAATCCAAGGTAGTTTTCTATTTGCGTTATTATCATGGAATTTTTTTAATTGTTGATATTTATTATCTTTTGTTAACAATGCTATATTCATTTTGACTATTGACATTGTATCTAAATCTATACTCCCACCACACCCCCCATCAGAATTACAATGTCCTTTACCACCACCTTTTACCCTTCTTTCCTTTCCTCTCCCTCCCACCCACCAGCAGCCATCATTTTGTGTCCTGAGAGTTTTTGCTGGGCTTATCTGTTTATTTGTTTCTTTTCATTAAATTCCACATTTGAGTGAAACCATCCTGTATTTCTCTTTTCATTCCTGACTTATTTCACTTAATATGATCCTTTCCAATTACATTTAGATTGTTGCAAAAGGCACACTTTTATTTTTAGTAGCTGCATAGAATTTCATTGAGTATATATACCATATCTTCTTTATCCAGTCATCTGTTTTGGGGCATTTAGGTTGTTTCCAAGTCTTGGCTATTGTGCACTGTGCTGCTATGAACATAGGGGAGCAGACATTTTTTTTATGACTAGAGATTTTGTATCCTCTGGGTAGATGACCAAGAGTGGAATTGTTGCATCAAAAGGTAGATCCCTCCTCATTTGTTTAAGGAATATCCATACTGTTTTCCAAAGTGGTTGCACCAATTTATATTGCCAACAACAGTGTAGGAGGGTTCCTTTTTTTCCACAACACCTCCAACACCTGTTATTTCTAGCCTTTTTTGGCACAGGCAATTCTCACTGGCATGAGGTGTATCTCATTGTGGTTTTAATTTGTATTTCTCTGATAAGTGATGTAAAACATTTTTTCAGGTGTTTGTAGGCCATCTCCTTTAGATAGATGTCTGTTCAGTTCTTTTGCCCATTTTTGAGAGCACCATTTGATCTTTCATTGTTGAGGTTTGTGAGCTCATTGTATTCACTACATATTTTGGAGATTAAACTCTTATCTGATGTATGGTGTGTGAATATCTTCTCCAATTCCATAGGTTATCTTTTTTGCTTTAGTGATGGTTTCTTTCACGACTCAGAAGCTCTTCAATTTGATGTAGTCTCAATTGCTTTAGCCTCTTCAGTTATACCTGTTAATTCCCCAACATTCTTTTTGAGTTTGAGGTCATGATGTTTTCCCCACATTATCTTCTAGGTATTTCATGATTTCAGTTCTTATGTCCACCTCTTTGATCCATCTTGAGTTAAGTATTATGTATGGCAATAATGAGTAATCTAGGCTTTCTTTTGTCTTTTTTGTTTGTTTTTTGCAGATGATTCAATTTTGTTCTTTAGCTCAGATTTTGTGGTCTTTACCTCCATGAATTCTGTTTGTAAGTGCCTTCCTCTCTAAGTTGTTCTCTTTTTCCTCCACTGTTTTCCTAATTTCATTATCATCATTAGGTAGTTTACTTAATTATGTTCCATTCATATTTTTACCTGTGGTTATTGTTTTTGGTCATCACCTTGGGTTAGACTCCACTGGTGTAATGGTCTAATGTTAGGTATTAAGTTGCCTATGCTAGGCTTGGATTTTGGTCTGGAAACCTGGATTACTTTTAGTTGCATGATCCTATCACTCATTCATCAAGATTGCTGAATCTCTAGAGTCCATCTTGTCTTAAGGCCTGAGAGTCCAGCGTTTAAGATTAGAGTTGGAGTAGGGGATGCAGAGGTTTCCCCCAGAGTTATAGGCATGAACAATGCACAAAAAAGAGGTCTAAGACTTTTAATCCCTTTTCACCAGAAGGCCACAGTCCCAGTATAGGCCACAGGAGATACAGAGTTAAGAATTGGTTGTAGCAAAGCACTATCTCTTGTGAAATTCCCTCAGTCCTCCAGTGGTGTGGCAGTTTCCCTCAGTCCTCCAGTGGTGTGGCAGTTCCAGCTTGGGTGTGTAAGTTAGGAAAAACCAAGCAGATAGTAAAGTTGTTGAGCAGCGGACCTGGGAAGATGAAAACTTCTGTCTCTGGAAGCCTGCAGAAAGGCAGCTGTGAGCACCAATAATTCAGCTGAAGTGTGATAATGCTGGAGACTTTGGACATTTCCCCTGGATCCTTCCTGCATTGTTGGCCTCCAATGCCCACACCACATATAAGCAGTGTCTCAGTTTATAAGGGGACTATCCCTCTTTCCATTTCATGCTAAAGTTTTTAGCTCAGTGACTGAAAGCCATTTCCCAGGACTAGGTTCAACCACTTAGGCAGAAAGCCCTTCAGCTCTTTGAGCCCTCCTTGCTTCCCTAGGGTATCCAAACAGGGTGGAATTATGCCAAGACAGACTGGCTTCTCTCATTGTTAATGAGGGTATGTGTTCTTTAACTTAGTGGAGATTTTGATCCTCATTCCTTTTCAAAAGTTGTATTTACTAAATAAGTATATTTTTGTTGTGTCTTTCCAGAGGCAGTAAGCTCAAACACTTAAGTCTGCTGTATAGAAACAGTAACTTAAAGCCCAGTAACTAGGCTATACCTCAGCCCTTTATAAAATAAACAGTTTTTCACTAGATAGTGTGTAAGCTATATCAGGAAATCATTCTGCAAATGTAGTGTGTATTCTTTACAGTATAGATTCTGTGCAAACATGCTGATAAATTTTGACTAGCATACTTGTTAGAGGAGACATTGCTTATGAACATATATCTACGTATCACTTTTCATGAAGGCCAGATTTACTGCTTCCCTGCATTGCAGAAGTCATTGAGCATTGCCTTCCTCTGGAAATCATAATTCTTTTCCCTTGCACATTTGGCCATTCTGCCAACATGCTTTCACCTTTGCACACAAAGGTAAACTAGAATTTTAAACTCTAAGATATTAATTTCTACAAATACTTTCGCAATCCTGCACAGTTGGCTAAAAATACATATCTGCAAAGAGACTCCTAATTCTCTAATTCTCTATTGATTTCCATTATAAAGTTGAAGGAGTGTTTCCATGGAAACTGTCTCCACAGTTTCCTGAATCAAAAGATTTTGGTGAATAAAGGTCAACTATGCCATGTTGGCAAGGATTGGGCAAGACTGGGCAGCGCGTTACATGATCTACATGAAAATAAAGTATTATATAAACAGAAGATATTACTAGTAGTAGCAGCAACACAAGCTTCTACTCTTTGTCCCACAGCCATACTTGCCCTACTCTCAGCATCTGGAATTTAGTAGAAGCCTGCTTATATTAGGTTTTTGCAAATTGCTCTCCATTCTCCCTCCTCAAAACCTATCATCAACACTTCTTATTATACTTTATTGCTTTTTTAATCTCTGGAGAACTTACAATCTAACATACCAATTATTTTATGTATTTTATGTTGTTTCTTTCTGACCCTTCTCCCGTTAAAATGTGAGCAATGTGAGACATGGATTTGATTTTGATTTTCTTCACTACTGTATCTTCAGCATCTGGAATGATGTCTGATATCTGGCAGGTATTTAGTATTTATTCAGTGAATGAAGGAAGGAAATAATGAATAAATGAATGTTGCTCCCCCATCCTAAAAGCTTATTTCTATGCCTTAACCCACTGCACCTTGTTAACCCTGGTATAGCCTCTATACTGCACCAAAATTATCACTTCCTTAAGGAAGCTTTACATTGCCTTAGTCTTGGCTGTATTCTGCTATCAAATCTTGTCACAACAGCCTGTAATTTTCTTATAGAAAACAGTTGCAATTAAATAACAGATTATATGACATTTAGTGTATTGTCTGTTCCTCTTAAGACAGAAGTTCTATGAGGCCAAGGATTGTGTCATATTTACCTCTATATCAACAGTTTTTTTATAAAAGGGCCTAACACATAAGTGCTTAGTAAATAAAGTATGAATGATTAAATGAAACTTGTGTCAGTTATGACACAGAGCAGGGAGTCTCAGGTTATGCTCAGACTGGTTAATATACAATTCAGACAGCCTTGAGTTCTTACGGAATAATTTCTTTAGTTATCTATTTTTTATTTTTGTTTATATGCTTTCTTAAAATTAACATATATTTAAAAACAGGTAAAACTGAATAATATGATGGATATATGATAAACATTATATTATCGTTATACATAATTGTTTATATGTTATATTATATATGCTTGTTTTATCATTTCACATCACTATATGCTTTTTAGGATATTGAATTCATACCTCAGTCTGTGTGCATTTGATCACACCCACCAAGAGATTTCTAGTTTCCTTTACCACTACTTTTTATTTTGATTTTTTTCTGACCAAGAAGAGAACGTAATTTATCACATTAGTTATTTCAGAAGAAATTCAGTTGAGTACAATTTATTTGATATTTTCAAAACAATTTAACTTTAAAATGAATATAGTAGAATATACAGAAATTCATAATGTAAGCTTCATAATGTAATTCATAATGAAAGTAAAATTCAAAAATTTTGAATTGTGTTATTCTTTCAAGCAAAACAATATTAATAATAATATGACTAAACAAGATAAATTACTAAGCAATGTGAGAACATGGATTTGGGCATAAAAGATAAATTTGAACTTTGACTCTGACACTTGTATACTATATAAGTTTAGGCAGTTTTCTTAGCTTTGATTTTCTCATCTATAAAATGGGGAAAATAAAATCTACATCACAGTTTTATCGTAAATAAGACAATATATGCCCAGTTCTTGAATACACACCACAGAACAATCACAAGCAAAGAAATTGAAGAGGTAATTAAGTCCCCCTAAAATAAAAGCCCAAGACCAGATGGCCTTTCCAATGAGTCTCACTAAACCCCCAGAGAGCAATAAATACCTATTCTACTCAAACTTGTCCAAAATATTGAAGAACATGGAATGCTCCCAAACACTCCACGAGGACAACATTACACTGATACCAAACGCTGATAAAGACATCACCAAGAAAGAAAATCACAGCCAGTGTCTCTAATGACCATAGATGAATAGGTCTAATAGGCCTGTTTTTAAGTGGGGCTTAGTCACAATTTATATAGAATCTTTTAGTATTTTTGTAGAACTGGTTTTATGATGATAAATTCCTTTAATTTTTGCTTATTGGAAAATATTTTTTGTTAGGCTGGCCCAGGGACAAAAGCAGCAGCGGCCATGCCCAGGAAAGGCCAAGCCCGGGAAAAAGGTGGATGACGTCAGAATAAGGGATGCAACCCCCACACCTGGATTCACAGGGCCAATCCCAATCGCCATATGGGAAGCCCGCGAAATTCCTCTGCTTAAAGAGCCGGTACCCCTTTGTTCTGGGTGCGACTTCCAAGCCCGCGACTTCCCGGCCCTCTGCGGACTTGGGAGTTTCGCCCGGGTGTGCAAACCCCAATAAAGCCCTGGCTATTCGACATTTTT
>RJWH01010334.1:0-17270 GCA_004363575.1 Solenodon paradoxus
CGCCGAGCGCTGGCTCCTCCTGCTGGCTTTGCCGCAAGTCTGGCGCTCAGAAGCGAGGGCCTGCGGCACTGCTGCTGCAAAGACAACAGGACAGGGAAATGGCAGAAAACCATTCCCTCGGGTGACAGCCAGTGACCTAGGGGAGATGGCCTTAGATGGCTCAGGAGGGTTAGAGAGGCGCCTGCGCAGCGCCTTTACCCACTACTCTATAAAGTACCAAAGTCATTCTGCTTTCAGACAGCTCTGCGACCACAGCTGTCAGAAGAAAATGGAGCAGCAGCCAGACGTTTTGGAGGAAAAGATTAAGGGAAAATTCATACACTCTGCCCCATTGTCTTTCACCATGATAACTAACAAATATTATTACACAGAGCGTGTGACAGGCACTGCTCTAAGCGCCTTTACTGAGTCATTTGCTGTACAAACAACCTTGTAAGTCAGGACTTCTTATCCTCATTATACAGATTACAAAATGGAAGCCCAGAGAGGTTGGGGAATTTATGGCAGAGCCAGGATGAGACCGAGGCAATCTGATCACCTGAGTCCATGTGGTGGATGGTTAGGACTCCAAAGCATGTCATCAAAACCCTCTCCGTGAGAAATAGTAAATGAAAATATCTGCCATCATAACAAGAGATCAAAAAAGTTTAAAAGTGAGAAAATACTGTAAAAATGATACAGTTCATTTTTAAAAGCCTAAATGATTCAAATCTAAATCTAAAGTTTTATGAACAAAGAGAACAGGGAGGATGTAAAAGTTCAACTTGGCTGAATCAGGAAGAACTGAGAGACTACCACTTCATTTTTAAAAGTCTAATAATTTAAGAAATAGAGACCATAGAACGCTTTTTTATTGTTGTTCTTGTATTTCTTTTAAAACAGCTCTCCAAATATAGCTGGTGCCATAAACTGGTCTAAAGAAAAATAATAAGGGTTTTTTTTGTTCTTTTTTAAATGTAAACAGTAAGGGTTTTTTTGTGATACGAATTCATGGATTCAAAGTTATCTGATGTGTTTCAATCCATGGAAGTATCTTTACTGAGACTCATATTATCCCGCCTGGAATGTAGTTTAGTGTAACTTCTCTGGAAAACAATATGGAGAGTCCTCAAAATCAATAAAGATGGATCTACCATTGGATCCAGCAATCCCACTCTCAGGCATACATATACCCAGATAATTCAAAATCTCTAATCAGGAAATATATCTGCACCCTATGTTCACAGCAGCACTGCTCACAACAGCCAAGACATGGAAACAACCTAAATGCCCATCAACAGATGAGTAGATGAAGAAACTATGATCTAGATACTCAATGGAAATCTGTGCAGTTACTTTAAAAAAAAAAAACCCAAAATGTAATTGTGCCCCTTTGCAACAATCTGGGTGGAACTGGAGGCGATCGTATAAAGTGAAATAAGTCAGAAAGAACAAGAGAAATAGAGGATGGTTTCACTCACAGGAGGAATATAGTGAAATGAAAGAAGTAAACAGTTAAATCCCAGCAAGAGCTCTCAGGACACAAGATGACGGCTGCCAGGTGGGGTTGGAGGGGAGGCAAAGGGAGGGAATAAAGCAGTGGTAAAGGACACAGGAACTCTGGTGGAGGGTGTGGTGTGGAATTCGCATACACTGAGAAGCAAGTCCAACATCGTAAAATGAGTATGGCTTTGTAAACAAAAGAAATGATAATAAATTGATTATTTAAAAATAATTATACCACCTGTAGCTAGTGAGAACTTAAGTTGGCTTCTTGGCCCCTTCAGCCATGACCGAGTGAGTGGTGCCTCATAGCTCTATGCGATCAGAACACCTTGTATGTGTTCTTCCCAGACCCATGAAGAACTTCAAGGACAGTCCTAAAAGGAGTACAGATGTCTTTCAAAGGATGAAAAAGAAAATATTCATAAGAGGAAAATATACTAAAACAAAGGAAATGGCAAAGAAACCTTTCAAAATAGCATGAAAAAGATGAAGCCGCATAAACTAAATGTAGTCACCATAATGGTGCATAGAAATCTACTCCCCTCTAAAAACAAAATTTCCCAGACTGGATCTTAAAAAATCAGTTCTATGTTATCGAAAAGAATCACACAATGGCACAAAAAGATCAATGCAAGAATAGGGGGAAATATGCAAAACAGACACAAAGGAAAGGAAATCAAAGACCAAAATACTTAAAACAGTAGCATTTGAGACAAAAAAAAAAACAAAACACAACAACCGCAAACCCTAGAATGAAACAGCGTTGACATGTATAAAACCAAAATATGAAGACTAGAGGCTCACTTAGTAATACAATTAATAGGATGTATCAAATGGCTTCCTGTAAAGAAACAGGTCTACTAGACAATAAGCATTTTTGTGCTCCCGGTGCCCATGGGACACTTAACAAATCTACAGCTGTACTAGCTGGTCCTCACAGAGGATTCAATTGCTGTAGAAGACTCACAAGACCCCCAGTGATGAAGCTGACAAATGTGCCCTTATTAAAGGGGAAGGACACACGGTGGCAAGAGCGTGAACGTCAGAATATACCTCCCAGCATGGGACTCACAGTAGGGGTCCGCAGAGGCCAGGTGCAGGATCCTGTTGCCTCCTTCGGTGAGGGCCTGGCCAGATGTCTTGTGGACTGGGAGCCACTGATATGTGCACAGAACACTTTGGAACCAGGGAGATGAAAGCGAGGTCTTTGCTGAGGTCGTTTATATTTTGCCGGTTACCTAGGCTCATGCCTGCTGCAAACCCAGCAGAGCCGTGGGGCGGGGGCTGGGGAGGACCACACCAAGGCCAGGTGCATCTCTTCAATCCCATTGTTATTAATAAACAATGCTGACCAGCTGGATCAAACTGCCTTGAAACTCTTTGGGCTCCTTGGTTACAGAGAGACCTTGCACTTCAGTGTTGCACGATTTGACCAGACCAGGCATCAGCGTAAAGCGGGAGCTTTAATTTAACCAAATAGCTCAGGTTAATGGCGGATCTGCTGGGATTAACCTTTCCAGCACAATAGCAAAACACTACCAAGTACATCTCAATCATTTCCAAAACGCTGAAACGATGCAAATCCTATTTTGGGACTGCAATTCAAAAATAAATAAATACAATGAATACAAAGCAATCAAAAATGCCAGTTAAAGCAAAGTACTATTTTTTTAAAAAAAGAATATAAGTCTGATGAAAATCAATATGAATTTAAACACCCAGTGCTGTAAGGATCTAAGGGGAGCAAGGCCTCTTCACTCACTGCTCCTGGAAATACATTTATACTGCCTTTCACAGGTACATCTTGGTAATCTGCATCAAAATTCTTTAAAAAAAAAGAACATCTTTTGCCCCAAAATATTTGGCATTTCGTCCCGAGGAAATAATTGAGGATATAGGCAGGCAAGGGTATTTATCGCTGCATTAGGGATTATAGCAAAATGTTGAAACGTTTAATCAAAATATCCAGCAATATGTGAACTGTTTCGTTTAGTTATATCCATACCCAATTACTCAAAAATAATTTGGAGGCAGTCTATTTGTGGCAGGATCTGCCAGGGCCATGTCTAAAATCCTTTCCCTCTTCTATACTACCAGAACCTGCAGAAATGTTCTCTGCTCCAGACACAAAATCTTGATAACCCATTCCCACTTTCCCAGCTTCCCTTGTACCTAAGAGTGGCCATGTGATCTCATGTACTGCAGGTTTTTGAGCGTTGTTTTGTTTTGTTTTGTTTTCCATAATACAAAAGAAAGAGGCTGTTGATGCCAGTAATCATCTACTGCAGACCTTATATTCAGTGAAAAAATGCACCATTTATTAATCAAGAATTGGTTGGATCTTTGGCTGTTTGAAGCCCAAAGTGTCTCTAAATGTGGTGGATTCAGTGCTGTGCTTCCAAGATCCCGCTTCAGGGCTTCCAGATATTGAGAGTGCTACCAGCAGACAGTCTTCTGCCAGCTATCACCAGGAGTCTCACTCAGTTGCCTGTGGTCATATTCCTTTCCCAGGAGGCAACCCACATCACATTCCACAGAAATAGAAAGGCCCAGTCTTCTTTCTTCAATGTCAACTTTGCAAGGCCCTCGAGGCTCCAGACCTGGAGTCTTTTACACTGCAGCATTGCTTACCTTCCTTTTCTGCAAAACCCTATTTCATTCCCTTCCCTGGTGATGTTTATCTTCGGAGCGCTCCTTGATAAACTTCCTGCACTCAAATCTCTGTCTCAGAGTCTGCTTCCTGAGGAACCCTCCCCACAGCACTACTGGCTCACTGACTCACATAAAAAGATATTCAAAATATATTGTTAAATGACACACGGCAGGTTATAAAGTAGTATGCATGGAATTTTCATATTACATAGATTATAGGTCTGCATAGGGAACATTTCTGCAAAAGAAAATGCTAATATTTTAACAGCAGGATATGTGTTTCCAACAATTTGCTGGACTAGGTGTTTAGAGAAACTCCTTCTCATTCAGAACACATTAAACAGCAAAATAAAAACGTTTTAATATTTTAATATCTAGAGTAGTGGTAAGCGAGTAAGAGAATCCCTGGAAGGAAGGGGGAGCAGAAATGATAGGAAAGCACAAATCCATAAGAACTAGAGGTCATATTTACTCTGGTTGAATCTGCCGTTGCTGTGGGGGACAGGAGACAATGCTTAGAGCCGAAGCAGTAGGACAGGTCATGTTGAAGACCTTTGCATAAAGGTAGGAAAGCCAAAGAGCAACAACTTCAAGAAGTTCTACTGGTACGCCCTGGTGAAGTATCAGTTAGGTCTGCTGCCTCTAAAGGAACACAGTCCACGTACATCTCAAGACCCAGGTTCACATCCTGGGGCTGCAGGGGGCAGCCAATGTGAACAACTAAATAATAAGTAAAATGCTTCTTCCCTCTCTCTTTCTGCTTGCCTGTCTAGTCACCTGCATTCCAGCCTGCACCTTTCCTTTAAAAAAAAGTTCTGGTGGGCCCTAGTGGAGAAGCAGTTAGGTTAATTATTTCTGAAGGAGCTCAGGCCACATACCCCTGGGTTCAAGTCCCAGGCCTGGGGGGAAACAACTAGTGTGAACAACTAAATGAAAAACAAAATAGAGTGCTTCTTCCTCATCTCTCTGCCTGCCTGCCTGCCTGCTTGCTCACCTTCATCCCTACCTGCATCTTTCCTTTCAAATAAAAGTTCTACTGGGAAAAGCCTACTCTGTAGATATTGCTGGGGAAAGTAAACTCCATGGGAAGAGCCAAGCACAATTTCACAGATCTGGGGCAGATCTGAACCTGATTCTCTAAGCCCTACACCAAATATAGAATTCAAAGTGGTCCTTGGTACTGTCCACAGAAAACTGCCAGAAGAAAACAAAGTTTTCTTTGGAAAAATATATTACATTATAGACTTCAAAAAAATTATTGTAAAGTTACAAATAAAATAAACCACTAAATCCATGGGGATCGGCATAAACATCAAATTTCAGAATCCGGTGCACACACAAACTAAGCAATGTGGGATAGTCAAA
The DNA here is from genome assembly GCA_004363575.1 of Solenodon paradoxus. Lineage (NCBI taxonomy): Eukaryota > Metazoa > Chordata > Mammalia > Eulipotyphla > Solenodontidae > Solenodon > Solenodon paradoxus. The sequence goes on from RJWH01010334.1 coordinate 5,503, forward strand.
TACAGATGATAAAATGATTACTATATATAAAGAATTAACAATAGGGTTGATAGAATAAGGGCATAGAGACTATCAAAACTGACTAGTGCAGATTTGAAAGAAAAATCAAAGTGGAGTTTATACAATTAAAAAGTAGCAAACAACCTGGTGGAAGAGCGGTTAGGTCAATCACCTCTGAATTACACAGGCCACATACCTGTGGGTTTCAGTCCCAGATCCAGGGGGAAACAACCAGTGTGACACCTAAATCAAAGTAAATTCAAAATACTTCTTGCACATCTCTCTTCCTACCCCCCTACTTGCCTTCATTCCTGCCTGCACCTTTCCTTATGGAAGAAAAAGTATCAATTTAAGTGCACCCTGGTGGCCTAGTGGATAAGACCATGGGATGTAGTTGATATACATCCCAAGGTCCTGGGTTTGCATCCCGGGGCTGGCAAGAACAACCAAGATAAACAGCTAAATAAATAAATGTTTCTTCCTCCTCTCTCTTTCCGCCTTTCCTTGAAAAAAAGTAACAATTTAATTAGAAACTCAAAGGATGCTATAAGCGGTAGATAGAACTATAGAGAAAATTAGAGAACTGGAAGTGAGATCTAAAATTACCAACACAGGACAAAAGATAGAAAGACAGAAAATATTAGAGGTTAACGGAAGTGAAGCAGAGGGCAAGAAGGTCCAATATGTGTTCCAAATGGAGTTTTAGAGGAAAAGGCAATATGCATAGAGAAAAAGTTTCAAAAATTATTAAAGACACCAAACTTCACATGTAGAAACCCAAGAATTCCAAGCAAGATAATTAAAAATAAATCCACACTTAGACATAAAGTAATAAAACTACCGAATGCCAAATTCTAATGGAAGACTTTTCAATATAGCAGCCAGAAGACAATGAAAAGTGGCAAGAGAAATAGCGGTCAACCAAGAATTTTTTACTCAGAAAATAAACTTTTCTTTATGAATGAGAGTTTAAAAAATATTTTCAGATATAAGCTGACATCATTAAAAGAACTTATAAAGAACAAATCCCAGGAGGATACAAATGATTCTAGGAGGAACGTGTGGGATGTAAAAAGGAATCGTGAGCAATATTTGACATTGTACTTGAAATCCTACTTAGTGAAATAAAGCAAGAAGAAGAAATAAGGGGCATACATATGGGAAAAGAAGAAATAAAACTATTTTATTGTCAGACAACCTGATCTGGAGAAAACCCAAAAGGGTCGACAAAAATACTACTAGAACTAATAAGTGGGTTTATTAAAGTCAGGGAACATGAGGTCAATATACAAAAATACATTGTTTTTCTGTGTACAATAGACATTTGGAATTGAAAGTTTTTAAATAGTTCCATTTACAAGAACACCAGAAATATGAAATCCTTAGGCATGGTTTTTATAAAATCTGTGCAAGATCTGTGTGCTGAAAACTAAAATTATCAATGAAGAAAATCAAAGACAAGTAAATAATGATATATGGCCTTAATAACTTGGAAGACTCATTGTTAAGAGGCCTGTAGACTTCAAGACGGCCCAATGACCCCTGTCTTTCTGGTATCCGTGCCCTTGTGTACCCTCCTGTCCTTAAGTGTGGACCTAGTCATTCATTCTATTTTTTTTTAAAGGAAAGGTGCAGGCAGAAATGAAGGTGAGGGAGAAGGAAGACATATTTACTGATTTTATTTAGTGGTTCATCTTGGTTGCTTCCCTCAGTCCCAGGTCTTGAACTTGGGTCCTTGGGATTTATGTGGACTGTGTCTGCGGGCCTTATCCACTAGGACACCAGGACATGCCTAATCATTCACTTCTAATGACTAGAATATGGCAAAAAAATGATGTCACTTCTTAAATTAGTTTTTAAAGAGTTGGGATCTTTTGTCTTGAATGTCTCTCACTCAGAGATAACAAACTGCTGTGTTAGAGAGCAAGCTACCCTACAGAGAGGCCCACAAGTCAGGAAACTAAGGAAGCCTGTCATCAATAGTCAATAAGAAATTGAGGCACTCGATCCAATAGTTTGCAAGAATTAAATCTTTTTTTTTTAAAAAAAGGAAAGGCACAGGAGGGAATGAGGGTGAGTGGACAGGAAGAAAGAGAGAAGAGGAAGCATCTTTATTTTTATTTAGTTGTTCACACTGGTTGCTTCCCTCTGGACCTGGGACTTGCTCCTATAGAGATGATTGACCTAACCACAACTCCACCAGGGTGCACTTCAAGGGAGTACGTCTTGCCAACAAAGACATGAGTGAATTTGGAAGCAGAACTTCCCCCAGCTCTCAATGCAATGCTGATTGATGACTTGATGGCCATTTTATTAAAAACTTTGAGGCCCAGGGACCCAGATATGCTGCATCCAAGATCTCTGACCCACAGAATCTGAGCTAAAATTCAGTGCTCTAGACTGCTTAATGTGAGGCTAATTTGTTATTCAGCGGTAGATATACAATGTCAATTCTCCCCAAACCAAATGATAGTCTCCATGCAATTGCAACCGAAGTTCCCAAAAGATTTTTTATAGAAATTGTCAAAGTGACTCTCAAAGGGACATGGTAAAGCAAAAGGAACTAGAATAATCCAAAGAGTTGTGAAAAAAAAAGAACGAAGATGGAGGACTCGTGGTACCTGATTTCAAGATGTTCCCTAAAGCTAGACTAATTAAAGACAGTGGAGTATTGGCAAAAGAATAGACCCACAGGTTCATTGACGAGGACACAGACTCCTGAAATAAGCCCACACGTATATGGTTGATTGATTTTTGACACAGGTGCAAAGGCAATTTTTAGAACGATAATCTCTTCAGCAAATGTTGCTAGAACCACTAAACAGTTATATGCAAAACAAAGACAGAAACAGGAGTTCTTCATAGTTAGGCTGACCCTCAACTGACTGGGCCCGGGGCAACGCCACTGCCCCTGTAACCCTGCCTTTCAGACGGCCCTGGTGTATTAAGCTGGGACAACACTGACGGCTGAGAAGTACGAAAACAAACAGTACTGTCCTGTTTAAAATGGACATATGGTTCGCCTATTCACTGTGTAACTCACTTATGGACACAGATGAGCTAAGCATGGATCATAGCCCTAGATGCAAAACATTGAGAACATTTCTAGAAGAAAACACAAAAGGAAATCTTTGTGACTTCAGTTATCTATGACATGAAAAGGACTATCCAAGCAAAATTGAGAAATTGAACCTCTGCTCTTTAAAAAACAGTTAACAAAAAGGAAAAGACAAATCACAGCCTGAGAAAAATATTTTCAAAATACACATCTGATAAAGGAATGATAAGCCAAACATGTAGTGAACTCTGAAAACTCAATAATAAGAATACAAACAATGAACCACAAAATAAGATATTTGAACAAACACGACAGAAAAAATGATTTCTGGATAAGAAATAAAGCACATGAAATGCTTTTAGGGAAGCAGCAGCATTAGCTTTTAGGGAAACACAATTTCAAAGTCCTAGTGGCTTAAAAATAATGACAGCTAGTTTAATGGGACAGAATAGAGGATTTAGAAATAAATCCACACATAGATGTGCCACTTATTTTTAACAAGTGTACAAAGGCAATGCAGTGAAGGAAGAATAGCTTTTTCAATAAATGATACTGGAATGGTTCAAAATTAGTTCAAAATGGATCATATACCCAAACACAAAACCCGAAACAATAACGTTTCTAGAAGAAAACAAGAGAAAATATTTATGACCTTGGGTTTAGGTTAAGATTCTTAGGACAACAAAAGCAAAATCCATTAAAAATGAACTGATAAATTAGATTTATCAAAATTAAGAACTGCCCTTCAAAGGATGCTTGTAAAAGGTTGAAAAGATGAGCCACAGACCATGAGAAAATCTCTGCAAAGCGTGTATCTGGTAAAGAACTTGTATCCAGAGTATATAAGAAATGTCAAGCTTTAACAATAAGAAAACAAATAACCCAATAAAAATAGGAGCAAAAGATCTGAGCAGACGTTTTCCCAAAGAAGATACATGAATAGCAAACAGGCATAGGAAAAAATGTTCCATGCCATTAATCCTTAAGGAAGTACAAATGAAACCACAGTGAAATACCACCGCACAACTATCAGAATGTCTAAAATTAAAGAGACTAATGATATCAAGAGAAAGATTATGTTCACGAGAACTGTACACAAATGTTCAAAGTAGTTTTATTTGTGATAGTAAACACTGGATACAACTCAAATGTCCACCAATAGGTGAACCTGCAACAATGGATAAGCAACAGACAAATTTCAAAATAAATATGTTGAGTAAAAGAGCCCAATGCAAAAGGTAGCTCATGCTATTTGATTCCATTTATAGAGAACGTCATAAAATGCAAACTAATTTATAGTAATAGAAAGCAAACCAGTGGTTGCTTGGAGTTGGGGGCTGGCAAAGGCAGAAGGGAGGGACAAAAGTGTTACAAGGAAACTGATGGGACCATGAGGGCTATGTTCACTATTTTGATTGTGGTGATGGTTTTATGGATGTGCACATTTTTCACATATTATCAGATTATCCCTGCGATATGTGCAACTTATTCTTCATCACTTATGCCTCAACAAAGCAGTGAAAGCATTTTAAATGAATATTGTGTATTGTGTATTGAGACTATTTTCCCTGACCCCATTTTCTATGTGAATGTTACAGCCATAGTCATGCTTGGTTACCAGTTATCAGAAGCAGAAAAATAGAGATTAAAAAGCTAAGTTATTTTTCTTTTCTTTGAAAAGTATTCATTGTTTTACTCGCAGAATTAAACTTCTTCAACCAATGCATGGCAACATTTGACTACAATGTGGAACGTTTTAGTAAGTTCAGGAAGGAACTAAGCGAAATGTAAGAAGATATAAAACTTAGCAATATTCTATGGTACTTTGTCCAGGATCATTGTTGATCTCTCATCTCAATCTGATCAAAATACTATTCTTATTAATTGCATGTGGAGCTTCAAGTCTAGCAGCAAATGATAGAAAACATGGAGTTCTTTCAGAAAAGGAGTATGATTACAATTCAGCCCATTCCGGCTATTCTTCCTGTGCGCAAGCAAACATTTTCAGACATTTAAGGTGTCGTGTTCCCTTCTGAAAAGATAACTGGAAGCAATAATAGTGGCATATGAAAAATTAATCCGAATGAGGCAAACTCCAAATATGAAAACATTGTTGTGAAGTTCAAGGTAATGTTTTGTTTTGTTTTGCCTGTGAAGGTCCAGTTGTTCAACCACCATCTCTTGAAAAGACTATTCCTTCTTCACTGACTTTTTTTTTTGCATGTTTGTCAAAAATGCATTTTGTATGTTAGTTTTGGTCTGTTTCTGGGCTATATTCCGTTGTATTGATCTGTGAGTCTATTCCTCCACCAAGATCAACTGTTTTGATTAGTGTAGGTGTATGGCATGTCAATATCAGGTGTAGTGATTATTCCCATTTTATTCTTCTTTTTCAAAATTATTTTAACTATTCTAGCTCCGTTGCCTTTTCACATAATTTCTAGAATAAGCTTGTCTACATTCACAAAAATAGCTTGCTGAAATTTTTTTAAAAACATTTATTTCATCTAGTTCACTTTGGTTGTTTCCTTTGGTCATGGTTTGTTTTTGTTTTTTGTTTTAAAAGAAAAGCGCAGGCAGGAATAAAGGAGAGCAGGCAGGCAGGAAGTGGGAGGAAGAAGACACATTTTCTTTTAATGTAATTAATTGTTCATTCTGGCCCTGGGCCCTGAGATGTGAACCCTGGTCCTTGGGGTGTATGTGGACTACACTCTTGGCCAGAGGCAGCGGACCTCCACCGGGGTGCACCTTACTGAAATTTTGATGGAAATTATTTAAACCTGTATAACAGTTCAGGGAGATGTGGCATCTTTCCTATACTGAGTCTGCTAATTCCTGAACAATGTTACCTCCCCCATTAATTTAAATCATTTTACTTCATCAGCATTAAAAATTCTTCACTATACAGATTCTTTACATGTCTTGTTAGATTCCTACCTTTTAATGTTGCAGTAGTAATTGTAAGTGGTGTTTTTGGGAACCTTTTTTGGTATTGTGGTTTTAATTTCAGTTTCCACATGCCTATTACTAGTATATAAGAATAGATTTATATTTGCACCCTACAATCTTACTGAATTAGTTAATTCTGAGTTGTTTTTTTATAGATCCCTTTGATATTTTTATGTAGAAAATTACGTCATCTGCAAATAGGGATAGTTTTAATTCTTTCTTTCCAATATGTATGCATCTTATTTCCTCTTTTTGCTTTACTGGACCAGTTAGGACTCCCAGGAAGTTGCTGAATAAGAGTGATGAGAGTAAACATCCTTGCCTTGTTCCTGATCTTGAGGGAAAACATTTCTTTGTTTACCATTAAGAACGATGTTAGCTACAGAGTCTTTTCTTAAATACAAGCTCTTTGTCAAGTTGAGGGAGTTCCTGTATTCCTAATTTGCTTGGAGTGTTTATTATGGGTGGGTATTTAATATTGGGAAATGCTTTTTCTGCATCAATTGGATTATCATGTGATCGTACTACTTTAGCCTAATGATAAGATGGTTTATACTGATTGATTTGGAATACTGAACCATTACATCCTGGAATAAATCCTTTTTTGTTGTAGTGTATACTTTTTGTATATTGCAAGATTCAATTTGCTAATTTTTTGAGAATTTTTGTGTCTAAGTTCAAGAGTGATATTGTTCTGTATTTTCTTTTTCTTTTTGTACTGATTTTATCCCATTTTGGTATTTCCCCCAAAATGAATTGGCAAATATTCTTTTCTCTTTAATTTTCTGGCATAGTTTCTGCAGAATTGGAGGCAAAATGCAGAATGTTAAAGCTAAAAGAAATCACCACGTTCTGACTGAGACTTTGATTTAACTATACAGACTCCATTTTTTATTCTGGGTAGCCAACTTTAATTGTAGATTTCTATGCTTTGGAGGATTAGCACAAGAATAATAAAAGGACGATTCTTGGCACAGATACAAAGAAGACAGCCTGCTCAGAGTTAGCTGAAAAGTCATTTCCTAACAAAGTTTACATCTGCACTCTTCATTGCACTTATGAAACCAGGAAAAGACAAATGAATCCAAATTTTGAGGAACCAAAGCAGTAAGCGCAGGTGAATCTTAGATTGGATTTCCTCAGAAGTTGACTCTGAGGCAAGGATTCTACTGCAAGTAGTTTGTTTAGAAGGTGCAAAAAGAAAACCAAAGACAAACCAACAGACCTCAGTAGGAGAATGAAGAAGGTGTTAATGAAGTAAGACCAGGAAAGGCAGAACTTAATGGTGCTGGGAAGTTCTGAGAACCAGTATAACACACACACACTCAGACCTCACTTATTTCACCAAAGACAGAAGGAACTGGATTATTTATACACCAACTCCTTTCAGGCATCAAGAGAGAACTACTCCGGAGGCACATTCATTCCCAGGCACTGTCAGGCCTGCTGTGGAGAAACCAGAGGCAAAATGTCATAAACAAAGGTCAGTCTGCCTACCAGAAGCAAAACCAAGCAAATAACAACAGAAAATGGTCTTAACCTTTGTTGTAGTATTTATTCCTTTTCCAGGTTTTACATTGGTCTCTTCATCCACTCCTCTTCTTTTTGCGGTTCTGTCAATTTACAAAAATCATACTTGCCCAGGTATGAATGTGTTTTTAAAGGGAAGGTGCAGGCAGGAGTGAAGGCACATAGCAGGCAGCCAGGAGGAGACAGGAAGAGGAAGCATCTTTATTTTTACTTAGTTGTTCATACTGGTTGTTACCCGCCTCACCTCGCAGCCCCAACCCCCTAGCCCCAACCTCCTAGCCCAGGACTCGAACCCAGGGATATGTGAGTTGGCCTCCTTCAGAGGTGACTGATTGCTGCTCCACCAGGGCACCCCTCTACCAAGGTTTAATTTTAAGAGTTTATGAGTAAGAAGAAAACTCAAAGATGGTCCTGGGTTGGTAGATTGGAAGTCAGACTGTGTGTAATGAGGTGGTCAAGGGAGGGTATCTAGCATCTACAGTTGGGGAATATAACATTTGGGAGACAGAGAGGGAAATTACGTTCCAGAGAAAGATTTGTATGATTTTTAGAAGGAAAATATGAATATGAATATCATTATTTAATTTGTTCCAAAATTACTCAAACTATAGAAATATATTCCTGGGGTGACACCATAAAACTTTTGTCACAAATATTCCTTTAATGCCATGCCTTCAGAAATAATCTGTGAAGGCAAAAGGGGATTGGCAGTGCATAGTCTTTGCATAGTTTATTCATTTTAAATTAATGTAAACCTGAATATCACCAGCTGATCCTATTTACTTTACATGTTAAGAGAATTATAACTTATTTGTGCTAACCAAGAAAGTACTCTAAATGAGAAAAAAAAAAGCAGTCGATTGCATGCTGAGAATAACCTATGGATTAATATTTAAAGTTTCTCAAGAGATGATGTCATAATAAAACTCCCTGGGACAGATAGTATAATGGCATTACTCATAGATTTCCGGAAATGCTGACCCAAAATCTTTTAACACTGGAGGCTTTTTATTTATAGAAACCCGTAATAATTATTGATCCCAAACAAGCTTAGGCTGTGCTTGATTTTTTCTTAATACTACATGATGTAATGATACAATTTTTGGTATTTTTTTTTTCAGTCTGGTCTTTAACCACAATGTATTGATATTTTCCCTCATGTGTCTCACGTCTGGAAATGTGGGAGAATTTTGGAGACCATAATTTGACAGGTTATTTTTAATGCCAAACATTGTCATAATTTAATACTACCAGGGAGAAATGAATATTCACTTTTCCAAAAATACAAAAGGAAATGACTTGCTCTTGGAGAACTTTAAAAAGTGATACACATGAATATTTTAAACTTAATGTCATTTCTATGAATCATAGCTGCATATAATACTGTAAATTTAGAGATTAAGGATGAAAAATTTGGAGCCATCTTTATTCTTTCATGTTCCACAAATCTGAACATCTTACCTTACTTGCAAGCAAACATTTAGTAGCTATGGTAAAATAAGTTGTCATTACTAAAACTTTATTACTTCTATAAACTGTGTGTACAACATAAAATGCTCACTAGTACACAAAGCTATTTTAAATTAAATCAAACTTAAAATAATTTAGTCAAGCATTCATGAGAAGGAAGCCTTGATGTTTGATTTTAAGTGAATCAACATTTCTTCAGGTTGTCAATATTGCACTATAAATAATTAGCATTACTTAGGGAGACTATTTTTGGTTTATCATAGGAAAAAGAAGAGCATTAAGTTATAGAATCTTGATATTCTGTGTTATTTCTAAACTTAAGGTTCTAATTATTTAGAAATACATAATGACATTTCCTCTTCTTCTTTTTTAAAAACCTTTATTACTGAATTCCTACAAACTGTTCCTATGAAAATTTGCAGTCATTGTTGGTGGCACTCGGGCAATGTACCATTATTAAAACCAGCCTTGAAAAAATAGACAGCGATTTCTATACAAGTGTGTAGGCAGTTAATTCTTTAGGAAGGCATTGCTATACTATTTCCCTGCTATTATTATCATAAGTTCCTTTTGAGTTAATACATGTTTCACACCTAAGGCTTAAGATTTTGGAGATTCCTTCTGAGTTGTTGATCAAGATAATGTTACAGCTTGAACTTTGACAATTTGGTCTTCAAAAGAAGATTCAGTTGTCTGAAATAATAAAAGTCACTAAAAATTACTTCACATTAGGTTCATACCACAATATAATAAAAGTCATATACCAAACCTACAGCTAACATCACACTCAGTGGTGAAAACTGAAAACCTTTTCCCTAAGATCTGGAACAGGACAACTGTGCCTTCTCTCACAACCACTGTTCGACATAGTTCTGAGAGTCCTGGTCAGAGCAATAAGGCAAGAAAAGGACCTTTTTTTTTTTTTTTAAAGGAAAGGTGTAGGCAGAAATGAAGGTGAGTAGGCAAGCAGGCCTGAAGACAGAGGAGAAGGAAGCACTTTATTTTTTTATTCTAGTTGTTCATCTTGGTTGTCCCACCCCGCCTGGTCCCAGGTCTTGAACCCAGGACCTTGGGATGTATGTAAACTACCCCCAGAGTCCTACACTGCTAGATCACCAGGATGTGCTGAAAAGAACATGAAAGGAATCCAAATTGGAAAAGAAGAAATGAAAGTATCATTATTAGCAGATGGCATGATATTATACCAAGAAAACTCTAAAGACTCCAGCAAAAAGCTGTTTGAAACAATAAATGAATACAGTAGAGTGGCAGGATTATAAAATCAATACATGAAAATCAATAGCTTTTCTATATGCAAACTATGAACTATAGGAAAGAGAAATCCAGAAAGAAACCCCATTTACAATAGTACCAAAAAAGAGAAAATAACTGGGAATAAACTTAACAGAGGAGGTGAAAGACCTATAGTACATTGATAAAACAAGATGTGGATGAAACAAATAGAAGACACAAAGAGATAGAAGAATATTCCATATTCATGGACTGGAAGAATTAAGTTAAAATAGCCATCTTATCCGAAGTAATACACAGATTTAATGTAATTCCTATAAAAATTCCAGGGATCTTTTTCAAGGAAATGGAACAAATGATATTAAAGTTTATATGGAACCAAAGAAGACTTCAAATAACTAAGCTATCCTCAGAAAAAAGAAGAGCTATGGAGGAATCAAATCCCCCAATTTGAAGATATGCTACAGAGCAATTGTCATCAAAACAGCTTGATACTGGAACAAAAACAGAAACATAGACAAATGGAATAAACTTGAGAACCCAGGAAAAAAAAATCCATGCTTATATGGACAGCTTAGTTGTTCACACTGGTTCTTTCCCCCTGGATCTGCGACTTGAACCCAGGGATATGTGGCCTGAGCCCTTCAGAGGCGACTGACCTAACTGCTACTCCATCAGGGGGTGCCAACAATAGAAAATTTTAAGAAAAATTATAAATACATATTTTCAAGAACACATCACAACACAGATTTGAGATGTTAGCACACCATTATATAGCATGTCCATCAGACAGATACAATAGATATAAAAATATCAAGATCATAGATCATAGTAAGATGTAGTAAAATAATTAGGAAGCATGAGTTTTGATTAACTATCTGTACTTTTAATACAATGTCTTAATTATAAGTTTATACAATTAAACTTACAGCAATGTCTGTGTTTAATAATTGACTGAAGAAATTCCTGGAGATTCAGCAAATAGCTTGAGCAAGCTAAGTATGACCTGCACCAGGACACTCCTGTCTCCATCCCAACAGTTGCTCTGCTTTCTTGTATTAATTTTGTTTAGTTTTTCAAATAAAATGCGTACCTGCATGAAATCTGAAAAGTCAAATAACTTGACAATAATAGAAAGACCATTAGACTCTGTTCCTCTTTCCCCCATTTTCTCATCTTAGAGGTAACCATTTCAGTTCCTTTAACTGAATCTTTGGCATTACCTCCACAATTCTACATTAGATGCTTCTTGAGTTTTCCATTTTGGACATTAGCAATTGACTTCCCAAGATGTGAGATGAGGAGCAAATTCTCTTTCATTCCTTTCCTTCCCTATCCCCACAACTACACACATGCACAGTTCCCATGCCTTCATGCTTTTTATAGTGGTTGTATTCTAAGTTTGGTCAGATCAGTAAATGTAAATGTTATTTACTGCTCAAATATGTAAAACAGTATGATTACTTTTCCTTTATAATTTTTTGTTTTTTCCTGAAGTTAATATTTTTTC